>JASVEL010003806.1:0-86631 GCA_032618575.1 Nicotiana noctiflora | reverse complement strand
AGAAAGCCATTGAAGTCGCTTGGAGCTAAGGAAGGAATTGAAGAATACTACCTTGGAGCAATAATTTAAAGAGTTTATGTAAACTTTCATCTTGTAGTTTGTTTATAGTATATTTGATATTAATATTGTTGATTTTTGTATGAATATGAGTAGCTAAATACTCTAATATTCTAGAGTCATGGATGTTAGATGATCTTGTTATTTGAAGCTTAGATTTAATATATTGAATTTATTATTATGGGTTGTTTATTTGATTTGGTTTTAATTATTTTACTGCGTAGCTAACAGTGAAATATTATTTACGAACCTTGAGTTAAACTTGACAAAGAAATTTCTTGGTTGCATATAAAATCAAATAGAACAAGTTTTGAATTCTGGGCATCAGGAAGGATTTGCAATTAAGATAGACATATACGTAATTGCCTTGTCTGGTTGAAGAATAAGAGTTGTAAATGCATTCTTGTTAATATTAATACCATAGACATATAGATATTGATTTAACTTGCATAGGTTTATAAGAACTCGAAAGATTCTTATGAATATTATTAACCTTATAATCAACAACTAGGATAATTCAATAAATCAATTATAAGTTAGAAAAGTAGCATGATCACTAGTAAGTCCATGACCCAGGAATATATTTGTCCAAATTGTTATAAAAATATTATGAATTATTGTAGTAATTTTGGTCTTGAATTATTGTGCAATTATTAAGTATATTGTAAATTGGTTCTTTATATATTTCGTAAAGATATAGCATGAATTGATAATTAATTGAGTTAATATTAGTCGATAAGTTAATCAAAATTCCTCGTGGAAAGATACTCTACTTACAACTATATTACTCGTCGATCGCGTACACTTGCGTGATGATTTAGCACAACAGGTTAAAATACATTGATAATGTACAAAGTTGAATCCAAAAAAAAAATGTGAATTAAAGGAAATGGACTTATATTTACATACATGTACGAACTTACTTTAGAAAGTTATTTGTAATTTGTTTTAAAATAGTCTGATAAACATACTTATGGCAACATTATTCCCATGAACCGAAGTTTCATAACAACACCAACAACAGAAGAAGAAGGAAGAAGAAGAAAATGAAGGAGGAGAAGAAAGGGTGATGAAATTGTTTAACAATTGGGTACAAATTAAAAAAATTTAAAAAATACGCATATGTTAAATGGGGGCGATCGGCTCTAACTTTTACCCCCTCCCTCCAAAGCCCCCTTGTATTCTCTCCCCATGTATAATAATTTTTTGAAAAAGTATGTACATAATGATAGGGTGCCACATGCCCACATCGTAAATGTTTATGCTTATCCATATGAACAAGGAGATTTTTCATGGGCCTAAGGCCTTATCATGCTTTGCTATAATTTTGTGGAAGTAGGGAAGATGTTTTACAAGCAGCCAAAAATGGGAAGGGAGGAAGAAATGAGCCCATTCAATCCTTTGCTCTCTAAAAGGAGTAGGTCATAGTACATTAACTTGTCTAGCATGTTAATTTATTTGGATTTTGTTATATAGCAAGCTTACTTCTAAAAATAATATAATTCTTCCTCTTCCTTTGGAGTTGTATCCACTCTTTTATTATTGTAAAAAAACAAAAAACAAAAAAGAGAGGAGTTGTGTACTTGTATGTACTAAACGGGGAAGGAATGAGCACCAGGGCTATTATTCCAAAAATATTTATTATATTCTTTCAAATAATGATTTAATAGAACCCTGTGATGAGTCCCAATAAATTTCCAATTGATGGGCTCTATGTTGTACAATTTGCTGGCTATGACTTGGGTGGACAGTACTAAAAATCAAGTTATGTTAAGTGATAAAGCAAATTTGTTTTATGTGTTTAAGTTATATACATTGGCATATATTGTAAAAAATAATTATATAATTAGTTTAATTTAATTTGTTATAATATGCCATTTTTTATTGATTCTCACATTGCTGGTCAATATTAATTTGCTTTTTAGATGAGCTGATTGTGTAAATGTTTTCGGACATGATTGGAATGTTAGTTAGGTTCACCTGCTAATTATAACCCTGGATAACGCGTAGTGGGCACATTTTTATTTTTATTTTTTGCTTAACATTTTTTTTAAAAAAATCTCGACAAACAAGACTTTAGTTCGAACATTATCCTCTGTAATCTTTTGATACCCTTGGAATTATGTTACACGGATTCCAGGGTTCAAATAGAAAAAAATTTGTCAAATAAAATAACAGAAAGAGCATAAGGAGAAAAAAACAGGTAAGGAATGAACTCTTTTAGATATAATTTCTGAATTATGTTACCATCGATGGATGTGATAAGATGATTGAAATTTCATTATTCTTAATTAATCTTCTCGGACCATAAAAATAGAGAACTTTCGCTTTACTCTTGTATTATCCAGCACAAATCTAGATTATTCGGGCAAAAGAAACTCTGAATACCAGATAGTTAAATAATAACAACAACAACAACTACCCAGTATAGTTGTCCCACATGGTGGGGTCTGAGGAGTGTAATATGTACGCAGACCTTACTCCTATCTGATAAGACAGAGAAACTGTTTCCAATCGAGATAGTTAAATAAATAATGAAAAATTAAAAGGGTATAGCAACATCGACATGGTCCGAATTATTGAAGAAATGCTTATAATTCCGCATTGTTCACTTATTCTTCATATAATGACTTTTTTGGCCGCCATTACAATCAATCATTGATGTTACACACATTGTTTTCATCGTTTTCATCATTTTCCATCTTCAGTACAGTATTAGTTGAACTTGAAGCTATAGTTTACACTTGAATTTCAAACTAACATGACCTCATTCCTGACGCTATTGCCTACCCCCTAAGATTTATATTTGGGAAGGGTTTAAAAAAAAAAATACTAAAATAGTAAAATGTCTAGGGATATCATTTGAATAAAAATAGAACGTGGCACTGGCGATCATGTGAGTTACTGATCAAAGGAAGATGCAACAATCCAGAAGATTTGAAAAAGAGCCAATTGGCTCATTTCAAATAGTAATAATTTATTAAGAATAAGAAATTAAACAAGTGTAGTTGAAAATATTAACACTGGTATGGTGAGTTGTTTTTTTTAGCAGAAGCGCAGATCCCAAAATACAGGAGATATGGGAGGAAGGTTTTCATCACTATTATGGAATGGATATATGACACTTTGGGTTTTGGAGTGCTTTGCTCTGCAAATTTTACCAACTTTACATGTGCACTTTGATGACTAAATTCGGATTCCCAATGATCTGTATTTGGATACACCTTTTGATTGCACCCTCATATGCATGGTGGCTATTTACACAAATAACCACTTGGTGGGTATTGGTTACTGCTTCTCTTTTCAAGTCTGCTATGATTATGCTTTACGTGAGCCGAAATTCGAAAATAATCTCTCTGCAATTATAAAATAA
This sequence comes from Nicotiana noctiflora, assembly GCA_032618575.1. Taxonomy (NCBI): domain Eukaryota; kingdom Viridiplantae; phylum Streptophyta; class Magnoliopsida; order Solanales; family Solanaceae; genus Nicotiana; species Nicotiana noctiflora. The sequence continues at coordinate 83,201 of JASVEL010003806.1, read as the reverse complement.
AGGATAAAATTTGCATACACTATCTTCCTAAATCCCACTTGTAAAATCACTTGGTGAGTTTGTGGTTATTACTTCTCTTTCCAAATCTGTTGTGATTATGCTTTTTTGAACCAATGATCTATTAGAAGCAATCTCTCTACCTCTACGTATATATTACCCTCCCTAAATTATACTTACGAGATAACACTCAGCAAGGGCGAATTTAGGGGGGCGCAAGAGTGTTCACCCGAACACCCTTCGCCGAAAAATTACACTGTATATATAAGATAAAATCTATTTTTTACCTCTATATGTTAAGGTTTGAACACCTTTAACACTATCCAAAAGTATAGTTTAGTGGTCAAGGGTATTCAAAATTTACATAAGATCATAAGTTCAATTCTCACTAGTCAGCATGTTATTGTTATTGTATCGCTTTTTCAAAATTAGATTAGTGGTTTGAATTTCAAAAGTGTTAAAAGCACTAAAGATAATTTTAGATAGGGAACAAGGTCAATATTTTCGAATTGAGCAATTTTTCCGTATGGGCTTTGGTTTAATATTACCGCAAAATCTCATTTTTGCAACGTGACCTTAAAAAGCTCCGACCTAACGGTAATTTTAAACTATAGTCAAAAGTTTGAGAGATAAATTTAAATATTTTCTTTCGTAGTATTTGGACAGGGGGGATGAATCATCTATACATTTCACGTTAGAGCTTGTTAGTTAATGGCAAGATAAATACAATATAATTTGCTAACAACAAGGGTATAATGGACCATAAGTGTAATTAGGGGCAAGACAAATACAAAGAATAATTTGTTAACAACAAGGATATAAATACATTGAAATACATTGAAAGTGTAATTAAGGGCAGCTTGAACAATTTTTATGATCTATGAACAAATTTAAACGTTTTTTATTTTTAAAAGGTGGCCAACTGTTAAAGAAAAGACGGTAAATGTAGCTACATGGTCCAAGTAACACCCCATATGGTCCTTTGGTGGACTATTTCTTCTCATTAATCTCCCCACTTGATTTGCTTGATTCTTTTGAATGAGGAAATTCATCAACTCATTTTGATTCATCTAACATGCCCCTCGTTATGTCAATAAAGTCAACCTTGCAATTATTAGAAAAATTTATCATTCCAGTGATAAAAATCGCAAGGACAAGTCTCTTTTCCCCGTAGTGATTCTAAAAATATCTTCAAGTATGTAGGGAGATCATAAATTAAAGTTTAAGGGGCTATTTGTTTCTCGCCTTCGCAAACAAAATATAATTAGTAATACAAGGATTAAAAATGGAATGGAAACTTAATATTTCTCTCTCTATATATATAATATGTAACATCCGTGATGGTTTTTTTTTTTTTTTTTTTAAACTTTTTCCTAGTTAATGTATAATTAATACAGAGATCAATGTGATTTCAGTATATTGAACCCGCCAGATGGGCCATTGATATATGCGTTTTGTAGAAAATTTAAGAACTAATATGAGAACCAAATCGAGCACTAAGACCTTCTCATTTGACCCATATAATGTAAAATTTTACAAGATGTATTTATCATTTAACTGCTATAACAACAATAACAACTATTACTATCGAGTATAATCCATAAAATATATATGATCTGATGAGGATAATGCGTACACATGCCTTACCCCTATACGGAAGGGCAGAGAGGCTGTTTTCAATCGACCCTCGGCTGAGGATAGAAAGAAAAAGAAAGGGAAAAACAAAAACAAAAGAGCATTAGTGACTCCAGCAGAAATCGCATAAATAATTATCTAAACATAAAACCATAAATTAAATGGCATGCAATAATATTGACCAGTAACTACCATAAGGGGCATAATACAATACGCAAGTCATCTATGGAGAGCCCTACCAAACCTCACCTAGCCCCCGGAATAAAGTACGAAAAGTTCTAGAAGCCTCTATCCTACAACCCTCATACTAGACCTCCAGACTCTCCTATCAAGGGTCATGTCCTCGGAAATCCACATTCTTGTCATGTCCTATCTAATAACCTCTCCCCAATACTTCTTAGGCCTTCATCTGCCTCGACTTGAGCCAACCACCGCCAGCCGCTCACAACTCCTCACACGGGCATCAAGGATTCTCCTCCGCATATGCCCGAACCACCCGAGCCTCGCTTCCCGCATCTTCTCATCCACTGGGGCCACCCCTACCTTCTCCCGAATAACTTCATTCTTAATCTTATCTAACCTGGTATGCCCGTACATCCACCTGAGCATCCTGATCTCCACAACCTTCACTCTCTCAACATGACAGTTCTTAACCAGCTAGCACTCCGCCCCACAAATAATATAATTTTTTTATTATACTGTCAATGTATAATGGTTATAACTCTAACTTGAATAGCATTTGTCGATATGTGGTTTATTATTCAATTTGAAGGGGGTGGATTATTTTTGTTGGTTGGGTTGGGGGGAGGGGGTTTAGGGAGGGAGGGTGATCAATTGAAACCAAGGTGTATTTGATGGACGTAGCTAGATGTGTACATGGGTTCGGGCTTTGCAATTAGCAAACCAAATCAATTGTATCGGATTATTAAATTTAAAGATCAGACCAAACCAATAAAATTTAGATTTTTCAATCGGGTTTTTTCGGGTTTTTTCGGGTAAAATCTTCATAGCACAAAATATATAACTTGTGCTTAAAATATTTTTTTAATCCTAGTATACAACTATGTGAAGTATTTTTCAAGAAAATAATACCAAATATGTGATGTGTCATGATATTATCCTAAATATTCAACAATAAAGATAATACAATTATATAATATAAATATTGCTAATTTAAAAGCCATAATAAACATAATCTAAAAGCACTAAGCCATGGTAAAATAAATAGACTAATAAGGGAGTATTATTTACATGATTAAACTCTAAAAAAAAAAAAAATAGGTTATGCATTTTTATCTAAATCATTGCAAAAAAAAAAATAAAAAATAGATATTCAATACATTATCGTTCCTAGTATTGAGTTGAATGTCTTTTGTTAGCATCGGTATTGATTTGATTTTCGTTTGGGTTTTTGTTAGCATTATTTAAGTTATTAATATTAATATCTATAATACTTATTGGAATATTCAAACGTTTTAAGTCCAATCTTGAAATAATAATACCCTGAAAGATAAAATTATGAAAAAGTTTAAGAAATATTTATAAATTGTATTCATATATTAAATATATCTAAATTTTTATATATGTAATGTCGGGTTGGTTTGATTTCGGTTTGACTTTCTTTAGTTAAAATCAAACCAAACTAATTATGATCGGGTTCTTTTTCCAACATTAAACCAAATCATAATCGAGTTTTTTACTCAGTTTGACTCGAACTATTGAATTGATGTGGTTTGTTGATTTCTTTGTACATCCCTAGACATAGCATTACTTTTAAGTTCAATTCCTTGTATAGGCAAATTGGACCAATAGTATACATAGGCATGAATTATTTTAGTAGTTCATTTATGAAGTTAATTTGAAAAATACTAAAAGTGGATTCCTTATAGGCCAAGCTCAGATCTATTAACTTTCTTGCTTCTTTTCCCCCCTCTCATGTGATCATGTTTGTGATAACAACATGGAATCTTGACTGTGTATAGTACAATATACACATTCAAATGCCAACCCTATTAGAAGTATGGCTTGTTTAATAATTTTTCGCCACTAACTTTTTGCTTAGTCCAAAAGAATGTGAAACAGTTTCCTTGAAATGAAAAGTCGTTCGCATATTAATTGAAACTCTTTGAATAAGTTAACAAGGTATTATTTTTTATAAAGTGGTGTCAAAACTAGCTAGTACGTGCGTACTAGTGGCAAAACTAGGAATCTCATTTAAGATATTTAAATTTGAAATAAGTAAAATAAAATTACCGATAAAGAATGTTTAATATATATTATATACCATTGAATCTAATATTTTACATGTATATATACAGAGTAATTTATCAACGAAAAGTGGTCAATTGGCCGTGCTTAGAGTCATGTAACTTCGCCCCTGGTGCGTACCTCAACTATCTTATCGATTATTTGCTACCTATTATCAGCACCGTGTAGTTTTGCGCATCAAAATTTGACCAAATGAAAAGATGTTAAAGTTTATACCCACTTTATTGATCATTAAACCATATTAAAGATGCTTACTTAGTTAACAAGTGCAATTAAGGAATCCATCAAATTGATGAATTATTATTAAAGAAAGGGTAGATATCATTCATTAATTAATGATGTTAATTAATAAAAAATTAAGATATGCACATGGTAGAAAGGAGATAAGTAGGGCATTCATGTGGGCAATCATGGATGACTAATGGGGCAGAAGGTTTCTTGGAACATAGTATAAAGAGAAGAGTTTGAAAGAGAGATGACAATATATAGATAGATAGGTAACAGGTGTGGGGTAACAATTGCTCTATCAAACTCCCACATCCCTCATGCCTTCTCTTTTCTCTTTGCATGTGATATTGCATAAACTCATTTACTATCACCATCATTCCTTTTAGTTCCCTCTCTACATAGTATACTACTAAGAATTACTATATATTTTAATTTTTAATACTATATTTGTCTCAATTTACATGGCCTTTCGTTTTTGCGAGGTTTAATTTTCTTAATTTTGACCATATATTAAGACATAAAAATTTTAAATTTTTTGAAATATAATTTATATATTTGGAAGCTACGTAAAAATATTCTATAGGTCACAATTATTAATATTTTAAAATATTTAAAAGGTATATAAAAAGTTACGGTGAAAGTATAATTTGTTAACCCTGAGGGGTAGCTCAACTGGTAAAGGCCTGAGGACAAAGTGCTTCAGGTCGTCAGTTCGAGCCCCCGCGGGACTACTGGAGGCATTACAAACCGGCCGTGTCTCCAGGATCTCGTGGAACTAACCATGGTGCACGCATTAAAACAGCGAGTCCCTGTGAGTACAACTAATCGGGTTCGCAAAATAAGTATATACTGTTGCATCTACAAATACTGATACATATAGTTTAGTCGAATGTATATTTAGACTGCTTTTATTGTACAAGCAACCATGTCGCCAAATGAATAGATGTTATGGATAAGTTTTGCAATAATCAAGGAAAAACTGCTAAAAATGTCTTGGACATCCAAAATCAACTGAAATCACAAAATTAAGAAAATTACAAAATCAAGTAAGCAATGATAAGACATAAAACGAAAACTAAGAAACACGCTACACATTATTTACTAAAAACTGTTTTAGAACATAAATTAGATAAATGCTATTCATCTAAATATAGAAATGAGGACCCTCTTTTCTATCAAGTTCTATATTGATCGAAATTTTTAGCCTAATTCTCCTCTCTATCTTTGTTATTTCCTTTTCTTCGACAATTAACAGTCAGCCATTTTTAGTGACTTAAAAAAGAGTTGACCATCTAGAGATAACTATGTTACCTGGATCGCATTATACAAAATAAACAATAACAATAATAACAAATTCAGTATAATCTTATAAGTAAAGTCCGAGAAAGATAATATATATACAGATTTTATCCCTATCTTGTTAGAGTAAAATACTATTTTCGACCTCGACATTATACAAAGTGAACCAGAGCAATAAATTGTTATCCATACACGTTAGGATTTCTTGAGAGGGACACAAAAAATCAACGAAAAATGTGAAAATATTACATATAGTTATCAGTTTCAAATGTAGGTGTAACCTAATAAGCAGTCATCATGCATAAAACAATATCTCAAATTAATTACGCACATGCATATCTGTCTAACATCTTCAAATAATTTTCCTCCATTTATATATATTAGGTAAAGCTAGCAGCTCGTGTCTTTCTTTTGAACTTTGAGTGGTTATGAAGGTTTTCGATTTTTTCAAGAAATTAGGTATACGAATTTTGCTATAATTTTCTTTGTCTACTTTGCTTTGAAACATTTTCGGAGTGTGGTGAGTTATGGAAAGTGGCAGAGCCATGCATGTTAATAAGGAAAATTAAACTAAAAAATAAAATAAAAAGAAAAGAAGAATGCCACAACTGGAATTTGAACCTAGCGATCTAAAACAATTTTGATACTTGTTTACTCCTACACTAGCTAGAACAATACCATAATTTTCCAATGAAGAAAATTTATGGCCGCGGCCATACGAAATTTTTTACTTTTTTCGTAAATTTTGCCTTTTACGTAATCAGTATTTGGTCATGAAAATTTTAAATTTCACTTGAAGTTAAATTTTAGTTTTTTTTTTTGAATATTTAAAAGATTCCAAAAATTATTCACTTTAAATCACTCACAAAATACAAAACAACTTCAAATTGTATTCGTGTCCAAATTTACGTAACTCTAATTTTCAAATGTCACTATCACTTAAATCTTTTTTTTTTAATTATTTGGAATTTCACAATTCTTATATCCAAATGCCCACTTAATCGAACTCCATTTGGAACCCCTTCTAATGAAACTGGAACCTTAGTTACACCCAAATGGTGCTATATTATTAACTCCACATAATTTACTCTAGCTGCATTTCGATCCCCACCCACCCCCTACCCCTTGAGATTTTTTTAATATATTTAATTAATATATTAAAAGAGGGTTAATGAGAAATGGAGTGAAATGAAATTTTTGAGTGAAATTTCAAGTTTTCCCTCCTTGGTAAATGGGCATTGTCCCATATCGGAAGAGGATGCGGTTTTTATGGGTATATAAGCAATTGCTCTTCTTCTATCTCTTAAAGAGTTGAGAAGAAAGCAAGCCTCGCACCGTCGTCGTCGCTCGGCTCGGATTCGGCTTCGGCTTCGATCAAATGATTGATTGATTAAATTTTTGGATCAAATTTATTTGTTAATAGTTAATATTAACAGAAATGTTATTAAATATTTATTTTTATAACTGAATATTAATATTAAATCCAAATTTTAGTTTTCTGTTTTTGTAACAGAAAATTAACTACCCATCAATTTATGCAATGACATTTATGCTGTGGCAGTTTTGCAGAAACAACCATTCTTAAGAGTTGCACTTCTGCAGATTTAAACCCAACTTTTGGCTATAAATACAACATTATTCTGCTCAGAATTTAACTACAATTTTTGTTGAGTTTCTCCTTCTTTCTTTTGCATATTTTCACTACAAAGAAACCAAAAAGTAAGTGTGATTTGCTACCGGACTTTGTGTTCGCTGAAACACTGGGGTTTGAAGTACCACTATACCAGTGTGTAATTCGTTATATCCTGGGAGGAAATAATCCATAACCTTGGGTACGAGGAGGAGATTAAATTCCTTAAGGAAGCACTGTGAATTCAGTGGGCTCGAATTGTTTTTTTTCTTTCATTTCTGTTTATGCACATTTTTATTAATATTTATTTATATTTGCAGAATTATTTTACAAAAACAGTCTACTAACACCCACCTCATAAAATTAGCCCGAGAGGGCTGGGTGGTGCCAGAAACTTGGTTTTAATTAGGTTTAATTAAAATATAACCCTAAAATTCCAGAACAACAGAACATGCAGCCATGTTACAATATAGGTAAGAGTCATGCTATCTTCAGTTAAGCTGTCAATAAACCACCACAAATGAAAGCTTACCAATTCAGGAATTGGAGTATATGATTGTGGTTAAGACAAGAAAAAAGAAAAACAGATGATCATGTATGTTTCAATTATTATAGTTTGACGACCTCAAAATTAACCATAATAGTTGGCTTTATTTGGTACAGATTAATAATTTAATACTACACGGCATTGTACTTTTGCACTATTATCACCAAGCTTAAAGACTAATAAGATCAAGCTATAATAACATCCAAAACTGAAATTCTCAATAGGGTCCGTTACAACTTTTATAGTCTTATGCTATAAATAATAATGAAAATGAATATACCATGGGTCCATTATTCTGTATAAAATACCCCAAATCTTGTACCGACCATATATAATTGAATCTGCACGGATGAAATTAATAAATATAGAATATGCACGAAATATCTACTAACCATGTTAAGTAGTATATATATCTATATCTATATACTATATTAAAAGCACGAAGGTTCTTAGTTAAATGTTGTTCGCTTTTTTTATCCTTTAAAATATAATTTCACACTAGACAAAATAGTCATTTAATTATTTTGTCTAATAGTTAAGCGTATAAATTAAATCAATTCCTTATTGCAATGAGATAAGAACTCCTGATATTTAGGACTTTTAAATCGATTAATTTCTATTCATATAAATCCTTTGCTTAAATTAAAAAGTACCTTTCCGGTTGTATATGTTTAAAAGTCCTAATCAACATAGGAATCAATTGTAGACAAATGTAAACTAAGATAGCGTCATTTGGAGATCATTAGCTAAAAGACATTATTTCCTTTCCATTTTGACATGTATTCATTGGGAATTCTTATTATTTTAGATTGTTTTATATGATAATTAGGGATTGCCATTTTGTTCGTTTGTTTAGAAGACTTTTTTATTTTTATTTTAGAAGAAATATACTTGTGGACTAAGTGGTACCTATGAAAAATATATTTCACAGTTATCCGGAATAAACGATATTGTTATAGAGATTTGACTATATATACTTTATTTTATAATTCAAACATAGTATTTCATATAATATATATATTTTTTAAAAAGTCTTTTATTTATTATCTTAATGTACACGCGCAACGCGCGTAACGTAACAGTAGTAGTATATATAAACAGACAGGTCGTTATGTTTATGTTGACCTTAAGTAATTTAAAAACCTTCTTAAAATGATTGGTGATACAGCTTGAAGACGCGGAAGTTGTATAACCAATACTCTTAAGTTACCCAAAAAACAAAAAACACTTTTAAAAATCTTCTTCACTTCGTAACTTTTTCAATAATCTTGAATTTTTTCGTACGTTACCATATTTTGCACGAAATTGTTGCGATGATGAAAATATAAAATAAGGAGATAATTTGGTCATTCTAGACAAGGATGGGTTAATTATCAAGTTGATATCCCTAATAAATAAATTTCTAAAATAAGTAACATAAAGAATATAAATTGAGCATTACAGCAAAAAAGTGCAAATATGCATAAACACTTAATAAAATATACTTGATCTAAAAATTAAATGACATCAAATTTTAGTTCAGTAATATCGTTCCACAAATTGAGCCGGAGTTAATGTAAAATTTCCCAGAATGATAGAGGATGCAGTGTTTTTAACCAAAAAGTGTTAAGCCTTTTGTTTAACTAGTTAATGAAGAAAATAGATGATAAATCCTAATTAACCAAAAATAATTAACTCCAGATATAAGTGTAATGAATAAAAGAATGAGACATAGCAAAGCTTGTAGCTCGGTTCAAGATTATTATAAGACATCAAGCATGACAATAAACTTACATCTTTATACTATTATCCCAAAAAGTAAGAGCAAAGAAGGAAAAGGAGGAACGCCAGTAATGACTATGAGATCTAAATTTATTGATTTGACAATCATAATGACAGAGGTTTATCTTCCCTATCTAAACCCTTTCATGGGTTTCTTCTATTGTTCTCCTTCTCGGAGAGAAAAAGCCTCATCTCTCTTGTCTTCTCCGCTCCTATATATATATATTATTTGTATTCCCTTTTGTCCATCGGTCCTTAACCAGAGGGCCTTCATTCCTTTGACTGTACTTCATGTCTTCTCCCTCAACTACCATGATTTTTTTTTTGCCATACATGCTTCTTGAGAGCACGATATCGACGGTCGCCAAGGTATTCATTGTTATTACATCTAGTGGGTACGACTATGGGTTAGTTAACCTCTTACCATTCCTGTAAATGCTAATCTAAGTTTGGTCAAATTTTGACTTATACAGTTAGTCCCTCCGCCCGTTGGGGTCGCCTATGGGCGAGCTCGATGGGCGGACCCTGTTGATTACAAAGTGGTAAAATCTGAACGCTCTATGCGAGGGGCGAGAACCTCATGGAAAGGTAGGGATGTGATACTTCGAGAATCGCATCGGACCGTTATATTAGTTCAAGACTGGACTGTAACGTCAGTTCAGGGCGTCATCAATATTCCCCATGCGTCATTATGGCGCACATTTTCCAGATATCATGTCGTTTCTCGTGACCTTTCCGTTTTCTAACTAGAGGCTCTTGATTTTCCTGCTTAGGGCATTTATATCCGTAAAAATAGAGGGGAGCTCCTCATTTGAATGTTACATTTTTCAATTTCCTAAGAGAGAATTTCAAAAGTCTTCTCCTCTTTCCTTAGTCTCTCACATCTCTGCTCCCGCTAGAATTTGCAGTGACCATCGTCTTTCTCATCCATCATCTTAGCTTCTTTCAACCAAAGAACATAAATGGCCATTACTTCTTCCTACTCCGATAACGCCTTAGGTGCTCCGATACCGGAGACTGATGCATCCCTTCTTCAAGAGGGAGCAGAGGCGGTGGAAGATGAGAGATTTTCGACGGTGGATGAGGTGGTTCCCCGCCCGGGGAAGGTGAGGACCGATTTTTACAGCCCTTTCAAAAAGGAACCGGAGCCCATACCTTCCATGATAGATTGTGCGGCGATCAGCGTTTTCAAAGCCAAATGGAGGATCCCCAACCATATTGAAATAGTGCCAACGGGTAAGGATATAGTGCATTTACATCGGCCTATTGCGTGTTTTATGCGTATCCCTTTGTTGTTGGGTACACACTTCCCCTTTCTTCTTTGGTGGCTGATTTCTGCCATTTTTATAAGATGTGACCGGCTTAACTCCCCCCTTATGCGTATAAGCTCTTCCTCATGCTCATCAAGTACGTAGAGCTGGCCGACCGAGGAATTTCACTAGTACATATGCGCCACCTCTTTGACCCCCATTTTTCTTTAGGGCACAATGATTCACATGCTCCATCGAGGAACCAAGAGCTTGGTGGTAAAAATGGACAACAAGACCAACTGTCATTTCTGGGAAAACTACTTTTATGTCCGAATGGAGCATGTCGTATCGAACCCGACGGGATTTCCTGAGACATGGAATTTGCTCGTAAGCTCTCTTTTCTGTTTAGTTTGTGCAATTTTTCTTAAGATTGATATCAGTTGTCCCCCCCTTAAACGACTTCACTGAGGATTTAATTTTATCTTTGTAGCCGAGAGGCTACCTCCCCCGCTTGTTGCTGATATCCGTGAGTGAGTAAATGCAATTCTCCCCCACACGGTAGGGATTCGCGAGTGGGCATCCTTCCATGAGAAGTTTGGGTGCAAGCCACTTAACGGTGAGTTGGTTCATTGTGGTCCCGCTTTGTTATTTACTTCACAATTCATTTTATATCTTCATTATATTATCAAATCCCTATTTACTATAGGTCGGAGAGGAGTGAGAAGGATGAGGTCTCCTTCTCTCGTGTTTTATCAATCGTTTCTCTCTACCCGACCCGCACCAAGAGCTACTGCGGGCGATGGCGTAGAGAATCCTACCACCCATCAGACCACGCTCGCGGCCAAGGCCGTATGCTTGGAGATTACTCCTCAACTGGAGACTCTGGTTCCCGCAGTCTATTCAACAGGGGGACCTTCTTGTGTTGGTAGTGGAGAGGTCCCCTCGAAGAGGCGAAAGGTAGTGTTAAGGGGCTTCTTTAGCCGAAACACCCTCGAGGGGCGACCTTGCATCAATGACCATCGAGATTGGCGGTGGTACTATCCTAGATACGCAGGCGATGCCTATTGCGAGTGTTCAGGAGACTATTATGATAGAGGGACGAAGCTCCGAGGATGTTGTTGTTGTTCTAAGAAGGCTATCGTCATCTCAGCCAAGTCGCACCCCTTTTTCAGCCAATGAGAGGGGGAAAGGTTTCATGGTAGAGGATTATAAATGTGAATCCAACATTGACCCATAGGACATGAGAATGTTCAAGGAGGGTTTTACCCGAACTGTGGTAAGGACAGAAGGCCCTTCTCGAATACTCAAAATTCCATCGGACCTCAATCTATTGCAAGACATGGCTGATTTGGTGCCACAATTCGATCCTCTATGCTCCGCCGCTGAGAGAGAATCTCTTCAGAAGGTCAATGATTCTGAGTTGTCAAGTGGTGTGGAAGTGATGGACTTAAGGGTGCGTTCCCTTTTGCTTTTTCCGCTTTATGGCCTTTGTTTTTATACTGACTCTTTCTTTCCTCTTTTATATAGACATACAAGCTGGAGTTCGAGAGTGCTCATAAGGCGGAGATGCGAGCTGAGATTTTTTTTTCTAAAAATGGCAGAGAAGTGTCGATGGTATCACAACAGATGTCGTGAGATGTACGAGCAGCTTTGAGTGGGCACTACTACCTAATCCATCAGAAGAGAGTTGGAGAAAAGAGATCAGGAGTTGATATGGTCTATCCACAGATGGAGTAAGCTCGATGAGCTGCTCCATATCGAAGATGAGGAGCTCGAGGTAGGCAAAGGGGTTTCCGTGGAGTGCGAGGACCTTCAAGCGAAGGTGTTATCTTTATAAGTCAAACTTGACCAAAATGCTACTAGAGTCGAAGCTTTGAGCATAGAATGGATGAGGAAGTTGGCCAAGATGGAAAAGAAAGTGGCCGAGGATGCTCGGGTGTCGTCTTTGGCAAGTGCGGCGGTGCTTGGGGACACTATCCGTATCCTCAAGTCTAAGCAGGAGTCTGAAAGTGTGACAGCCACGATGAGGGAGGCACGGCTCGATGAGCGTATTGGTGAAATTGATCGGGAGGCTTCGACCTAGGAGACCAGGTCGTGGCTCTCGCGGACGAGAAGGTGCAACTATTGGCCCAAGCCAAATATGCCTCTGCCGCAGTCCCCCACCACTTGTATGAGTTATGGGTCCATGTCGAGGCCCAACAAGATATATACAAGGGTTTGTGGGAGGTTGGGAGTGTTCTTGAGGCCGCCTTTGAAGATACTCGGGCGATGGCATGCAAGGCTCGTATTTCTTGCGGTTACGACTCTGTGACACCGGAGGCTGGTAAAGGCGTTGATATTAAGAATGGGCTCCCTTCTGGTGATGATGATGTTGGGGAGGACGATGGTGGAGATGAGACCGAGTGAAGCTTTGTTGTAGCTTCTTGTACTTAGTTAGTTAGTTGTTGTTTTTTTGTTTTTTTTTTCCGTATTTTTCTCGACGACCTATTTTGGACTTTTTTAAAGTGCGGCTTTTGCGCATGTACATTTGAATAAAATAGTTGCAACGCCTTTGTTTGTATATCTTTTGACCTTCTTTCTCCTTCTTTCCCATTTTTTTTCTTTCTTAGGGAAGAGATCTTTAGATTTCTCTGTGATGAGTCCTTTATATTTTAAATGGGATTTTAAATGAGGGCGGATCTAGTTTTCTTGATCCGAGCAAGTTCAGATCTCATTATGTGAGTTCAAATGAAGTCACTTTGGATTTGTCAGTTCGAGCAAGGTTGACTTCTGATTTGTTAACTTGGGCAGAATCAAACTTGATTTGTATATTCGAACGAGTTTGAATTTATACTTACCAACTTGGGCGCAGTCAGTTCGACTTGTATATTTGAGCAAGGTCAAATTTAGAGTTTCCAACTCAAGCAAAGTCAATTTCACTTGTGTATTCGAGCGATGTCGAACTTAGAGTTTCCAACTTCAGCGAAGTCAGTTTGACTTGTGTATTCGAGCGATGTTGAACTTAGAGTTGTCCCCGGTCATCGCTGATCTCGCGTGATATCGAATTATGACCTGTTATGAGTTTTACGAGGTCAAACTTTGATTTGTTGATTTGGGTGGGCGAATATTTACTCCCACTTGGCGATGGTCCAGGGTCGTAAGGGCGTTAATTCGAGAAAGGTCGAAACTGTAACCTGATATAAATTCGAACGAGGTCGAACTTTCCTTTCATTTGGCGATAGCCGATGGCCGCAAGGGTGTTAATTCGAACGAGGTTGAAATTGTAACCCGTTGTAAATTCGAGCAAGGTAGAACTTTCCTTTCATTTGGCGATTGCCGATGGCCGCAAGGGTGTTAATTCGAGTGAGGTTGAAATTGTAACCTATTTTAAATTCGAGCGAGGTCAAACTTTCCTTTCGTTTGGCGATGGATGAAGGTCGCAAGGGTGTTAATTAGAGTGAGGTCAAAATTATAACCTATTGTAAGTTCGAGCGAGGTCAAACATTTTTTTCGTTTGGCAATGGCCAATGGCCGTAAGGGTGTTAATTCGGGTGAGCTCAAAACTGTAACCCGTTGTAAGTTCGAGCGAGATAGAACTTTCCTTTCGTTTGGCGATGACTGATGGCCGTAAGGGTGTTAATTCGAGCGAGATCGAAATTGTAACCCATTGTTTTCATTTATTGGAGAACATTACTCATCACCGTATTATTTATGCACGCGTCGAGGTGAGTCCCGATTTGTTTAATTATTCTTTTATTGGAGAGTACTGTGCATCATGAGGAGTCCCGATTCATTTAGCTTTGCTTTCGTTTGATATTATTGTGTGTTTCATGGGCTCATCTCTTAGACCCCGGTTTCGAAGATTATTTCTTAACAATGTTGACCTGTTCTGAGCCGTTTTTATCATTTGTAGTATGGTATGACTTAGAAGGCTTTGTTTGCTTGTTACTTGCGAGGTGGTATGGATGGAGCATTTTCCTTGTGTGTTTGGTGGCATTCGTTCCTTGTTTGAGTGCCTATGGGAATGCTCATGTCCTGATTCAAAGCAAAAAGAGAGCGTGATAAGTTAAACCCACACGAAATTGCATGTTATCTTGGCCTGGTTAGTCGGTGAAAGGGGTAAAGGCACTATAGGGTCGCTTGTTTCGCCCCGTGCTCGAATGGCAGTTTTACATTTGGAAGCTATGTTTGGCTTCGCCATTAGTCGTGTCTGGGTTTCTTGTGGGTTGGAATTACCTTGCTCGTTGGGACATTTAGATCGAGTTCCAATTTGGCCCTGTTCGATATGCGCAAACAATAAGGGAAATATGTCATGCTCTGTTCATAAATTACATAGCACTTATGAGTAAGAAAATAAGGCAGGATATGCCTGTTATGTTAAAAAAATCACACAGTAGACTATCGTCCATTCCTAAGAGGTGGGACTATAGGCTGATATTCAAGGTTAATACATCAAATAAGATTGCGTTCGTGTTAAGTGCGTGGTAACCGCGATCCTAATTTAAACATACATATGACGTGCCAAACCCGTCGCTACAGATGCGGCGTGGGTTTTGCATAGACACCGGACACAATTTGATTTCGTGTGGAGATCTGACCTAGGTTGGTTTGATTACTCTCAAAAGCTTATCTATCACTTTTTCGAGTTGGTGTTTATACCGAGATGGTGAGGTTAGGACAACATCTTTGGAAGTGATATGTGACTGGTTTTATATCTAAAGGAAACTAAAACTAAGAAATCTCCACAGACGGTGCCAAATTGTTTAACAAAAAAGTGTTAAGCCTTTTGTTTAACTAGTTAATGAAGATAATAGAGGATAGATACTAGCCAAGAATAATCTAGTAGGTACGACCACGGCTTAATTAACCTCTTATAATTCCTGTTAACACTAATTCACATGTGGTTAGATTTTGACCCATAGACAGTGGAGGATCCACATGGGCACGTGTGGGTGCTTAAACACCCATTAATTTTGATTATATTTGTTAAATTTGCCTTGATAATTATAAAAATATTTAGTAAGCACCCATAACGAAATTTATATTTTTATTTTTATTTTTTCAATGAGTATCCATGACTTTAAAATCTTGAATTTGTCAACTACTGTGTTAAGAGAACAACAGTGACAAAGGCACACAAACATTTAAATATTGAAGTACGAAAGAGGGCAGCAAAACTTCACAAGGATTAAATGTGTTGGAAAGGCATATGACAATTCTACAAATTTGCAGTACAGACACCAGCTATCCAAGTAAAGATTAGAGAAAATAGTAGCTATGGAATTGAAACCTTGTAGTACGTAGCCGACTACTAACTAGTATAGTAGTATAGTACTCCCTCCAGTCCAAATAAGTGATTTTTTAGCCTTTTTTTTGTGATCCAAAATAAGTGATTTTTTTGAATTTCAAGAATGACTTAATGATGTTTTTCCTATATTGTCCTTGGAGTAAATAGTATTGGAATATGTGTTAGGAGTGTTTATGTGAGATAGTAAGGTTAAAATGGTCAATTATATTGCTAATTAATGCTAAAAATGACTTTCTTAATATGTGTGAGGATATCCAAAAAATCACTTATTTTGGACCGGAGGGAGTATATATATGACTATAGTACCAGACCCATCTAACCTTTTGGATTTTTCTGTTACGCGTTTATAAACGCTAATAAATACTTGCTACTAACAGTACATTAAATTAGATACCAAGTTAGTAAATTCTGGTGTAAGTGTAACGCTCTTGTCTCTGTCTTTGAAATTTCAATGAGAACAAGATCACTAACTGCAACTATAGTTTTAGTGGTCAAAGCCAAAAGAGCAATCCCAAGACCCAGCTGTTTGGACAAGCAGTACATAGAAAATTGAATTTTGGTGTTTTTTATGTGTTATAACGTTGAATGAGAACAGCTTCAAGAGCTGGAGAGAATAGCTGCAACTCTAATTTTGGCGGTCAATGCACTAAAAAGAGTGATTTAAAACAGTACCAGTTTGGCTAGTACTGTTTGGACACTGTGCCTTACTTGAACAAACGCACATGTGCATAGGATAAACTCACAAAGATAAAAAAATTTAATTAGATATCATAATGAGAAAAGATTAAAAAATGTCAAAATTTAGGTATACCATGTAAATTACTTTTCTCATTTGGAAGAGCAAGGGATCACCCAACGAATGGACGAGCTCAAAGGGGAGGGAGGCAAGAACCATGTTTTCAGAGACCTAACCCAACTCGGTCCGAATCTTATCTGAACGGTAAGAATAACTGACTAATTTACTACTAGAAAAAATGTATAGCTAGAATTTATGGGGTTAATTCGATTTCTTTCTTCATGAGTTGAAAATACAATCAATATTTTTTATCGAATAATAAACTTACGTCTATAGTTAAGAACAAGAAAAGGACTATGAAAAGAAAATAAACCAAGCATTGACTGCACTGAATAGTCAATATTCCCCTTTAATCCGTTCCCTCCCCCACCATATGCCAAAGCAAAATATTAATTTGTCTTTGTTGGGTTCTTTATAATAAGCGCCAATTTACTAAAGAAAAAAGAAAAAGAAGAAGCGCCATTTACAGTTTTGAATTGAAATTCGTAAAAGCTGGTGGGCTGCGTATAAACTGGTTATCAGTATAATACAATAGCTTTAGAAATTTTTAATGATGATACATCATTCGATCATTTAAAATTTACTGTACGTAATTTTTAAATTCCAGTGTTGATGAGTAACTCCGAAGAGATGATAAATAACCTACAATAACCAGTTAAACTAAACTAAACGTGTGAAGTTTATTTCAGCAGGCCTAAAAGTTGTTAATTCTTCAAAATTAATTTGGCATGAAAACTTTTACAACGGTAAAATTTACCTCAGCAATAGGAAGTAGAAACCACTGACACATGAGCTTAGATATAGTAGTTCTGGTAAATGGGGTAAAAGAAAATTGAAGAGAAATGTATACTATGAAAAGTAGGGGTGGCAATTTGAGCCCAAACCCATCTAACCCGCCCAATTAGCCCAGATATTAATGGGTTGGGCTACAACCATTTTAGCTCATGGGTCAATTTGGGTTGAGCCCAAGTTAACCCATTATTTTTTATAGCTCATTCTGACCCATTTAACTGCCCAAATACAACCCATGAAACTCATCCCAAACAAAGTATCTCAACCTAACTTATCTAGAAATTTACTTAGTTGCTCCAATTTTTTTTTATTTTTTGTATTTTTTATTTTCTATTCTTTTGTTTTTCTACGCCACTCACTCACCTACCCCTACCCTTCCCCCAATACCCCTACCCCCAACCTACCATAGGTGCAAACCCCTTAAAAAAAGTTACTTTTATTTTTATTTTTATTTTTAGATTTCTATTTTTTATTTTTCAGTTTTTCTGCCATCCATCCCAACCCACCTACCCCCCCTCCCCGTGCAAACCCCTTAAAAAAAATTAGTTTTTATTTTTATTTTTAAATTCCTATTTTTTATTTTCCAGTTTTTCTGCCACCCCACCCTACCAATACCCCTCGACACACACCTTATCTCCCGGTGCCAAACCCCTAAAAAATTTTACTTTTTATTTTTATTTTTAAATTTTTATTTTTTATTTTTCAATTTTCTACCCACCATACTCCCTACCCCTACCCCTCACCCGCCACGCAAAATCCCTAAAAAATTTATTTTTTTGTTGTATTTTTAATTTTTTATTATTTTATTTTTCTACACCTCCTACCCCTACCCCTCTCATGCCCCCTCCTCCCCCCACCCCCACCCCCACCCTCCACCCTGGGCGCTAACCCCCTAAAAAATTTATGCAAGATGAGCATGATTCTAAAATATGGGTCATGTTGGGCGGGTTGGGTTATGACCCATTGTTTAGCCCATCTTGACCCAGCCCAACTTAACCCAAATTCACTTTGGGCTGGGTTGGGCAATGACCCATTTATTGATTAACCCATCTTGACCCGCCCAAATTCAGCCCCAACCCGCTCATTTGCCACCCCTAATGAAAAGGAACAAGGAAACCATCATTGTAAAACTTCGTACACAAAAGATGAACATCCATATCAAAGCCCTTAGTTCATTAATTTGCCACTCAATTGAATGTCTGGAACCAATGCACCCTTTTCCTCTTGTTATTATATTTTTTATTTATTTTTATTATTTTTAACAACGATATATTGAATTTAGTTCCTACGCTCCTCGATTATTTTTACGGTCACTTAATAGCAGGAATATGTTGAGACAAACAAGTTAGTGCCAAATAAAAACATGACAGACATATTTAAGCAGAGCCAGCCTGCGAAAACTCAAGCCATAATTTAAACAGCAAATATATTTAAGACTATTAAATGAAAAACCCAACAAAAATTTGAAAGCATTATCTGCCAATGCCATATGGCAGCATCATGATTATGATCACGTTCCTAGAGTTGGAGGGCAATAAGGTCAAATTGAGTAAGATTGAACAGAAGGACTTTAACTTCAGGGAGGCATTGCCAGTACATAAATCCACTTCCTTTGCATTTTATCTGACAAACTCCACATGCCCATGTATGTATTACAATTTACAACTGGTAGTGACTTGAAAAAGATAGATTCAGTCTACTTAACCACCCCCCCCCCCCAAACCCCCAAAATCCTCCATTAGAGTCCCACCTCTCTACTCATTATTTTGTCCACATGAAAGTGTGTAGAAAATGACCCACCTCTCCCCACACTAGACAGACCAACCCACCCCCTTCATATCCACATAACCCCTTTCTCTTTATAAAATATATATTCTCACTTTAATTTGTGAATGCATAGGAGTTAGAAATAACAATGATTTGGTGTAAACACTGTGTAATTTAGTAGTTATCTCTTTTCTCCCACTTTGCCCGCCATCTTCTCTGTCATTCAAAGCCAGCTACGAGCTGCCTCTATAGTTTATATATATACTGCACATGCCACATTCTTTACTAACATTTTTACAACTTTCACACACTCCTCTTTCTATATGAGCAGGACATAGTCTTTCTTAGGCAAGAAACATTCTACCATTTTGTTCTGTGCAAAAACATCTCTTCTTGGGTCGGGAGATTTCTCCAGTTAACTGCTACTCTGCAGCTGCATTTATTCTCAATTTAAACTTACATTTTTCTGTCTACACTGCTCCAAGTTCTCATTGTGCCTGAAAAAGCTTCCTTTTTCCCCCAAGTTTACTGCAGCACTGGTGAGTCTTTCACCTGTAAAATGCAATGAATGAATGCATGCAAGAAAATGACTTATCATTATATTAACTACCACAGACAGCATTTGTGTTAATTTGCTGAAATATGGAAGTTTTTTTTTTAGCATCCTCTGCTTCTTGTTTATAGGAAGTGCAAAAGGCCTTATGATTTGTCCCATTTTTCGGCTTTGAGAAAGCAACTAAAAATGTCAGCAAGAATGCTATCTACTATAACAGAGGACCACAAAAAAGATCTACAGAAGCAAATAGGATGTATGAATGGATTATTTCAGCTGTTCGATAGACACCATTTTCTCACTGGCAGACGTCTCCATGGTCAAAATCACAAAAGGCTACTCACAGGTACTTTTCCCTCACTAATCTGCAATCTTTCAAGTGAATAAATCAATACCTGAAAGCCTCTGAACTATGTCAATTTTGTTCTATTCTCCTTCTAAGCTCCTTGTGCAGAACTGTCTTTGTCAAATTATGTTTCCTGAATATTCGTAGTAATAAAGAATTGTGATCTGTAGTAGTTGCGAAGGTTCTGAGATTCTGTAAATATATTTTCCAAAAATTGAATAATTTGTCCAATCCTATCATTTTTCATGGGAGGAGGGAATAATATCTTAGGAAAAAGTGTAAATATGTAAACAGGGTAAAATTTGAGGCTGGCCCCAAGAAGAGATGTAAGGCAATAGCAAACCACAAATTATGGATAACTAGCAGTAATAGAGGGGAAAACAAAGTAAATTTTCATTTCCAAGATTGTATATTTCATTGGTTTGAAAAGGCTGAAGTATAAGAAGTTACTCAAGGAATCAATAAAGCAATACTTGGTGTTTCTTTGAAGTTTTCAAAAAACTAAAGTTTGTGAACTCAGTTTTGCAAAGAAAATGCTTGTAAAGTTTCTTTTTTGCAAAATAAAGTAGATAAAATAAATTAATTCAAAATTTCCAGATTCAGTTTTTCAAGTCTTCAGAAAACAACTCAAACAAATACTTCTTTCAAAAACTAAAAACTAAAATTGCAAATTTCAAGTTTTGGAGAACTTCAAATAAACGTCACCTTAATGTTCAGAATCGACTGCTTAAGCTAAGCAATTACCTTTAACAAATGCTTACTGCCTTACTACACATACCAGCATTCTGGTTCTTTTGGCGCTCTTGTATACTTTCATAACATTTTAAATAATCTCGTGTTTACTAATCCATATAAAGATATACTGCACTTCAGTAAAATAGTCGAGCATACAAAAACTTGGATTTTCTCCTGCTGAAGCATAATACTGCACTTGTGCGCTGTCAGTAGCTTAAATCTTCTGAATCATCAAAAATCTTTCCCGCATAAACTGTTATCTTGATAAAACTCTCATAAATCATATATTTAGACCCTTTAGTTAAATCAAATTAGAAAATCTCACCGTTGGTTGATGTGTCCTGAAGGTGCCACGGATAGGATGGAGCCCAAATGTACAATGCAACCGCCTAAGGTAAGATTTTGAACTAAGTATTTCTTCAAGACATCACAAAACTAACACACAAAACAAACTTACCCAGTGTGAATGGCAACTGCAGGAAAAGACTCAAAGGGAGGTGGCCAGCAGGAGCAAAGTTGCGCTCTCAACTGAGTCTTCCAAAGCCTCCTCAAAACTAGAACAAAGTAAAAGTTCACAACAAGAGCAACCTTCTTGCAGTCAAAGTAAAATGGCAGGAACTCCTTCAAAAATCCAGCCATACGAACAGCCAAGTTCTTCATCTCATTCTGGCCGACAATCTCCTGATTTCCGGGATGTTGTTAAGGACTCCATGCACAGGGAAGCCCGTAGTTTATCTGTAAAAACCATCACCAAAGTGGAAGGTAGAGTCCATGTGATGAAGCACATAGATTCTCCGAGGCCATTTCAGCAGTCAAACAGTGTGAAGCCATCTGATGGAACAAGGCAAGTAACTGCTAAGTTTCGTGAAGCACCTTGCAATTCAAAAGAAGATAAAGTTGGTCTCCTAAGGCATGGACCAAAAGATCATCCGCGTTTCTCTTACGATGAAAGAGAATCAAGAGAAGCTATGCGTCCTTCGATAAGGCTAAAGGATCTTCCCAGACTGTCACTGGACAGTAGAGAACAGTCCTTCAGGAGCTCTGCCTCTGAATCCAGATCAAATTTTCTTTTAGGAGATCATAAAAGATCTTCCAGTGTTGTAGCAAAGCTGATGGGATTGGAAGCTTTTCCAAATTCCGTTCCCTCAAATGAAACCGAGACAGTGATGCCTAAGTCTTTCCCTGCCAATGTTTCTGTTTCCGTATCAACGAAAACAGCTGAAAAGAGCAAGAATAATCAAGTCACACGGTCACCACAGATTAATGATAAGGATTTCAGCTCCCCACGAATGAAATCTACCAATTCAATCATGAGACCAGCGTCAACTTCAAGGCTTCCACTAGAACCTGCTCCCTGGAGGCAACAAGAGGTCAACAGAACCTTTCACAAGTCATCTGCAATAAACACAGATGTGGAACTTTCGGTCAAGACTCCAAAGTTATCTTCCTCTGTCTATGGCGAAATGGAGAAAAGGATAACTGAACTTGAATTTAGAAAATCTGGAAAGGATCTCAGAGCTCTGAAACAGATTCTTGAAGCAATGCAGAAGACAAAAGCAAGGTTAGAGGTCCAAACAGAAGAGCATGCGGACTCTGACGCGAACTTGGAAGTAGTGCAGAAAAGGCAGCAATGCGACCTGCTATCTCCAACCATAAAGGGAACTCACTCACCAAAAAGGCCAGAATCTTTAAATATGACTCTGAAACAATCCAGGGAGGATACAGCTGACAAGAAAACTTGGAAAGACGTGACACCTAGAGCGGACAATGTCAGAGATTCTGGTTGGCGTCTTCCTTCCTTGGACAAGAAGACAAAAGAAGGAAGATCAAGGGCAGTGCAAAACCCAACATTACGACAACAAAAGGAAGGAAGCTATCCTGGATTAGGAAGGAATTCTGGAACTGTAAGTCCAAGACCACAACAGAAGAAGAAGCAACCTTGTCCAACCACTACATCACAAGAATTCAGCAGGATCAGAAGGCAATCGATTAAGCAATCCACAGAACCAGGCTCTTCAAAAAGGAGACTGCAAGCAAAACCCAACAATCTGCTCCGAGTTGATGAGGAATTGAGTGAAATCAGCAATGGCACAAGAAATATCAGCGAGCAAGGTGATGCAACTTCTGTGCAATCAGAAAGCAACAACAGTTTGAGCTCACATGCAGAGGGAGAAGTCACAAGCAGAAATCTTTCCTTTAAGGTTAATGCTAAAAGATTAGAGGATGCCAAAGACAAAGTAAGTGACTTATTTACGTGTATATATCTATTTATCCAACGCATGTCCAATTACTGACTTTCACTTTTTCTTGGATACAGAGTGACATGGTGAGGTTCAATGAAGACAGAATGGCTGAACTTGCAATTGCTACAATTGAACAACCAAGTCCTGTCTCCGTGCTTGATGCCACATTCTATGAAGAAGATTCACCATCTCCTGTGAAGAAGAAAACAACTGCATTTAGAGGTATGGGCACCATTAGTTCTGTAAAACATCTGCCTTCGATGCCAATTACAAAGAATCATGACTGTCCAGAAATAAACACTAAGAGGAGAACAAAAAGCATGGTCCACAAGAGTAATACAACACACAAAATGGAAAAAGGGAAATCTAACAAAGTGCTTTGTTGAAAAATGAAAATGTGAATGCTCAAAACAAATAACTTCATTAGCTAGTCTGAAATGTTTCTTTTTCTAACATGCAGCCAATAATTAGTTCACAAAAAGCATGTTAATAGCTCTGATTTACTTTCATAATTTGGCTAAGGTTTCTAACACCCCTAAGATTTTCTATGCTTTTCCTAAATTCAAAATGAAAAAGGTAAACCTAAAAGAGTTATCTAGGTGTTCAAATGCTTATACAGAGTAAATATCTCATGAAATAGAAAAGGAATGTGAGATTTGAATCAGAAGAGGATAATTACATGATGCACACAACTCAAGGTACAATAAGATCCTATGACGAGGGTAATCTACATGTTTATCTGCATTTTCATTATGTTAAAGAATAAAGGAAGCTGGACCAAATAGATATATACTGATATACATATAAAATTGTTGTACCTAAAGCATGGAAGAGATGGGCCAACCACAGAATTATGTTACAATTATTGGTGTACAAGCAGGATTTGACTAAATAATCATTTTTTGTCCTTTCCACTTGAACAGTTGAGGATGCTGCAGATGAGTTATGGTACCTAGATTACCAGGATCATTCACGGTACAGCACGAGAATAGATCATGGCACCAAGACCGACCACAAGAGATTCGACCGTATTAAGGACCTGGTTAACCAGCTCAGGCTACTGGATTCCGACCACGAAGCAAATATGGACCGACTTGAATCCTTGAGCCAGAATCATAATCCTGATCACAGATACATCACTAAGATACTACTCGCATCTGGCCTTCTCAAGGACATGGACTCCGTATCCACGGCCATTCAGCTTCAATCCGGCCATCTGATCGATCCGAAGCTGTTTCATATCCTGGAACAGACTGAGGAACACAGCGTGCCAGAATATGGACACGGTAAAAAGAGTGCTCGGATAAAGTTTAATCAGAAAATGCACAGAAAGAATGTCTTTGACACAGTCGATGAGATACTTGTCCGTAAACTAGCTTCAGAAAGCTGTTTATTGCAGAGACGAGATAGTTTAAGTGGACAGCAGCTTCTGAAGGAATTGAAGTCAGACATAGACGACCTCAATGCTAAGAAGATTAGCATGGACTCTGAAGATGATGAATTGATAAGTATTCTAAATGCAGATATGAGGCATCAGTCAGAAGATTGGACAAATTGTCAAACTGAGATTCCAGCATTGATTTTGGATGTCGAGCGCTTAATATATAAAGACCTTATTACAGAAATAATTAGTGATGAAGCCAGAGAGCAGCAGATAAGACCAAGAAGGCATTGTAGACAACTATTTACTAAGTAAATTTTCACGCATGTACATTTTCAATCTTCATAATGTAGAAGTATGTACATTTTTCTCCTCTGTTTCATGTACAAAATGCAATATTTGAATTATGAGATGCTAGCTTAAGTTAGTTATCAGCTTCTCAATTCAAAATTGAATAAAGGCAAAGGAAAGCAGAAATATTTGCTGTTTTAGTTGCAGAAAGAGATTCTTCAAGTTTGCTTGGGTTCCTATTTTTTCTAATAGGTTGCTTCGGTTCTTAATGGACCAAATATATATGCAATTTGACCTTGAATATGTAATCTATACTTCCAAACCGAAAAGCCCAAATAAAGAATAAGTAAGAATGGGCACTTACGAGTACTTTCCAGTTTTTTTCTACTTCTAATTGCTTATATAAGATGTGTAATAAACCCTTCGGGATGACCCGGTTGGTTTGGAGGGAGATCAGTTAGTACAGATACCTGGGATCGATCCAACTTATGGGTCGAGCCGTCACACAAGGCTTGGCTGTATGGTTTGCCTGCGCTACCAGATAAAAGGGCCGACCCAATTCAATACCTACATTGTGGCTGTTTAGGAAAGGTAATATTCTAAGTATCCTTCCCCGCTTTGCAGAGCAGATAGGCTGATTCGAAGAGGTTTATTCAATGCCCACGTAGTACTAACCACAGAGTGCCTCAGCGGCGGAAGGGTAGAGGCTGTAGCGGGCGGGTTTTCCTGGAAGTTTCCAAAAAGAAAAAATCTGTGTAGTTGCGTTAACTTTGATCTACTACTCCACTTACTTTCTAAGTTTATACACAGTAAAACCTCATCTGCATTGTAACTGCATAAATTCAGATGTCTAAGTATGAAATTTCGAGGGAAATAGGAATCGTTTAATCCCTGCCCAGAAGTTTAGCTCTTCCTCTCTGCAGATTATGGCATTGAAACTTCGAATTCGCCCCTCTTTTCTGGGTAATGATCACTGAATCGATCATATGTTCAGAGACCGTAAAAAATAGAGGAATCATAGTTGGACAATTTTCATGAATATATAGAGCGATTAAATGCAACTTCAAATTAAATTTAAAGGATAATTTAGGCTTTACATCTCGTTTTTTTTTTTGGCCTCACGCTCGAAACCTGTAGTTATTGTGGTTATTACCTAGTTATAGCTAATATTTACTAGTATATTATTTCATATAGTTATACTTTTAGTTTTTTTAGAATGTATTCAATGTATTTAAGTTACTATATTCACGAGTACAGTAGCATTTCTAAGCGTGAAATAGGGGATTACAGCTAGACACATATTTGTATTTGAGTATATTCGACTGTATTCATGGCGTGACACATGGGATTAAACTGGACAGATTATTGTATTCGATAGTATTCACGAGGGGATTACATTATTTTTAAACGGAATGTGAATCAATTAACATAATAGACTCATAATATAACTCAACAAACTCAATTATAACACACAAATTTTATAAATCCAGTTATAAAAAATATTCTCCACCGAAAAATACCCCAAAAACATGCAATCTTTAGAGAAATTATATAATATTATCTGAATACATAAATTATATTAATAATAAAAATATATAAATACATTCATTGAATATAGCGAGGAAGTGAATACAATGAAATACATAGAATACAACGAGATGCATTGAAATACAATGAAAAAAGACAATGAAATACATAGAATACATCAAGATACATTGAAATACAATAAAAAAAAGGCAATGAATAAAATTAAATATGGTGAGATACATTGAAATATATTAAGAAAAAATTCAAGTTGCTCAGCCCCAAACTTCGTCATCTTTGTTCAAGAACAACCCTAATGTCGTCTCGTTGAAGCACCATTAGAATCCAGTTCTCGCTCGCCGTAACTGTTGCCTCCGGTTGCTCACAATTAGCACGTAATTATCGGATTGAAGACAAGGCATGTGATGAAGTGGAGAAGAAGAAACTTAGAAGCCGCTCTAATAGATTGTCTTCATCGACACCACTGTTCCTGTTACCATAATACTCTCACATGCGCTTCAAAAAGCCTATTCTTTATAGCACAATGAGTTAATTCAACTCAATAGGCTGTATTAATCATAAATTAGAAATTAAATCATCACACATGTTCCATTTCAATTCCACATGAGTCTGTTTAGGGTTGTAAAGGTATTTTGGTTACCCTTACAGCTGGTGGCAATGGTGGTCATCCACCCTGTCCAATAGCGCATGTCCTTACCATTGTGAGAGAATATAATAACAAAAGTTTAGTACTTAGATCAACAACTTCACACGATAAGAATTTCAAAAATATGAAGTTTTTCCTAAAGTTGTACAGCCTTTCGAGGGAAAATACAGACGTCTCCGTACCGATCTACGAGACTTTACTAAACATGCTCATGACTCGTGAGCCCTATGTAGCCTAGGCTCTGATACCAACTTGTCATGATCCTAAACTCAGACCCGGTCGTGATTGCGCCTCTCGTGAAAATAAGTCCAGCACCTATTCCCAATTTGATGTTAAAAAGTTGTACAACAATAAACTAGCCTAAAAACATGATTACTAATATGAAGTAGCAGATAATATCAATAAAAATGCGGAGGTACACCCCAACACAGCCCTAACGAGGGTGCCACAAGTCACGAGCATCTATGAGCGCTGAATACTCAAATATAACTACAAAGTTTAACACTGAACTAAGCACATAAAGGAAAGAGATAGGGAGAGGCTCCGGGTTGCGAACGCCAACAACTACCTAAAGACTCCTCGATATCCGCCTGAAGCTGGAATGAATCAGCACTCTGGAGCGGGACCAGCTACGCTTGTATCTGCACACGGGGGGCATGGAGTAAAATTAGTACTCCAACTTAGTGAGTAAAAAATGTAAATAACGACTGAAAGCAAGGAAATACGAAATGTACAAAGCATTCAATACTGAAGCAATAAAACCATTTCAAAGCAGTAAACCAGTGAA
This sequence comes from Nicotiana noctiflora, assembly GCA_032618575.1. Taxonomy (NCBI): domain Eukaryota; kingdom Viridiplantae; phylum Streptophyta; class Magnoliopsida; order Solanales; family Solanaceae; genus Nicotiana; species Nicotiana noctiflora. The sequence goes on along the minus strand of JASVEL010003806.1, from coordinate 55,417 downwards.
AAGATAAGAAAAATCCTTTTTCAATAAGTAAGCAAGTAATTGACAGGCAACTACCGAAAATACACACATAAAAGTTCGCCCCTCGGGCATAATATCAACAAACCCGCCCCTCGGGCAATATCTCATAACAATACCAGCCCCTCGGGCTCAATCTCACATCAATAGGTACCCGCGCTCACTAAGGGTGTACAGACTCCTGGAGGGGCCCCTTATAGTCCAAGGGCAATATAAAGCCATCTCATGGCGTCATCACTAGACTTTCGGCCTCATATCAATCACGCCATCCCGTGGCGTACATATCTCAGGCCCTCGGCCTCAAGTCCATATCAGTATTCAGTCAAAATCCTCACAAGCCACTCAGGCAATAGTATAACCGTGTTTCTCAGCCCAAACATCATTTGAAATATCATTTAAAATTTTAAACTGAGTAAACATGGCTGAGTATGAAAATAGTAGAAAATAACATGACTAAGTTCAAGTATAAAGTCAAAACAGTAAGGAAATATCAATAAAAATCTCTGAAGGGTTCAACTAGTTAGCACTCGGCCCAAATATGGCACTCGGCCCAAATAATGATGATAGAAAATAGAGTTCAGTTAAATATGCGGTAAATTCATCAATCAGGATGGACCAAGTCATAATCCTCAATAGTGTACGACGGCACGCTCGTCATCAAGCATGTTCCTCACCTCAATATAGCATAACGATGTGCTACCCGGGGTTTCAAACCCTCAGAACATCATTTACAATCATTATTCACCTCGAACCGGCTAAATCTCTAGCTTGCAGTGCCTTTGCCCCTTGAATCAGCCTTCACATGCGTCGAATCTATCCAAAATCAGAATGAAGACATCAAAATATGCTAAGGGAACAAAGCACAAGCGAAAACAATCAATAAAGGGCACAAATCTTGAAATTACCAAAACCCGACCCCCGGGCCCATGTATCAAAATTCAGAAATTTATACACCAATAGATTCCTTATCTTCCCACGAGTTCATACATATCAAAAGTTCTCAAATTCGACCCCTAATGGTCTTTCAAATCCCCACTGAAAAGTCCAAATTTCCATGCCCCAGTTCTTCAATTTTTAGCTTAAGTTTCATGATTTTCTAGGTGAAATTCTCATAATAATCGAGTTTTAAGTCCAAGAATCATACCTCCAAGTGATTCATTTTGAATCCCTTTTCAATCTCCTTAAAAAATCTCCTAAAATGACCAACTATGAAGGAAATAAGCCCCAAAGTCGCGGACAAGACGAGTTTAAAAACCTTCTGCCCTGGCATAATTTTCTCCATCGCTATTGTGGAACATGAGTGAGAGAAATAGGAGAGAAGAGGGAGTCATGATGGTTTCAAGCTCGAGAGGGCCCGGAGGTCATTCAGCCAATCATATGTGCCTCATATCGTCCCACCACACTATTTTCACCTTCAAGATGTTGCTTATGTCATTTGCCCATTCTTGGACTTTAAATATGTAGATATGTCCTTTTAAAGCCATGTTACAGTTTTGGACCTATCTTGCTATTTGCAATCCGTAGCCAACTACTTACAAAAATAAGTTTACAGATTGTCTTTCTAATATACAACTTAACTACCTTATTAAATAAGTATTTTTTAAGAGATAAAAAAATTATTAGGACTCTAAAATATAATAATAATAATAATAATAATAATAATAATAATAATAATAAGAAGAAGAAGATAATAATAATAATAATAATAATAATAATAATAATAATAATAATAATAATAATAAGAAGAACAACAACAACTTAGCTTGGTAACAACAAAGGGACAAACATAGCTACAAGGGTTCAAAGTTTAATATACATGTTCCTTTCAGACAACCAAATGCCCAATGGAGTTATGTTTAATGCTTTGCAAAAAAATACAAAATAAAGATGCTTAACACAATTTAATTAACGAACATATCGTTATAACATTATCAAATATTCAATAGCATATAAAAATGAATTACAATCGAAGGATGAAGCCATTAATATTTCTCAGCATCATTATCTTTCGTTCCAACTCGATTTTATGAGTTTACATGGTCCGAAGTTTACTTGGACAACAGAAAGAAGAACAAATACAACAGAGTCAGCTCTTTCTAAAATCAACCGCAAAATAATTAAACGGGCAGCAACAACAGCAAAAGACAGCGACAACCGGCACATTCAAATCCAAGAAAAATAAACTAGAAATACCCAGCCAAATGGTTGAAACAAACAATTACGTAACTCCAGGAAAAACTTTCAAGACTACTCTATTTTTCCTTATACAAGTTTTTTACTTAAGAATGAACTCCCAAAAGCTCACAATTTTCAGTTGCTAAGGGATATTATAGCTACTAATTTTTTCTCTTTTTGTGTGTAGAGATACCTTCTCTGTAATATAAGATAGAGTGTCCTCCTTCTTTTTTCTTTTCTCTTTATAAGAAACAACCAACTATTTCAAGATTAAAAATCAATCTTTTTGACAGATCTTTTTACAAAATCAGCTTTTAAATTCAAAAAGCAAGACTTTCTGTTCAAATCTTGTCAAGCATTTTAAATAAAATCTGTTCTTCACTATTCAAAGATAGACTTTTATTCAAACATTATCCAAAAGTCTATATTTTCTTACCAAATAATTTGACTTTTGAGTGTTGTACTCATAAAGTCTTGAAACAGTAAATAAACAAACAAACAAGTACCATATACTCTCAAGTATTTTCTCACTACCTCACTTTCATCAATTCAAAGCTATTTTACAACTTCAACAAGTGCAAAAACAAAAAATTTAATATTTTAAAATTTAAAAAATAATGCTAAAATAATTAATAACAGAAAAAATAAAATCAAAAAATTAAAAATAAAAATGAAAAATCAGCCATGAAAAAGAATAGGACTTTTACCATTTTACAAATCAAAAGGCCGAAAAATGGTGATATGCCAAAAGAAGGTGTTAGGGGAGATCACCAGAATTTGGCCGGATTTTGGTCGCCGGATTTTGGTCGCCGGATTTTTGGAGTAGAATTGACATCAATAGCTAGGGCTTGAGGAGCTCTATCCGTTGATGCAGGTATTGTAGGGTGGTAGTAGTTGGAGCTTCAAGAATTTGGATTAAAAAGTGACGAAAAAATTTACTAGATCTAAGATTCAAGGAGTTTGAGATTATTTTTTTGAAGGATTTGGCTTGGAGATATGGAAATAGGAGTGTTGGTGATTACATAGAGTGAATTTGGGATGATTTGGAGGTAGTTCGCCACCGGTGGGTGATTTTCGGCGAGTGGCGATGTGCGGCGTTGGGAAAGAGAAGAGAGAAGAGAGAGGAGAAAGAATTATGGGTGGAGATGGGGACAATTTTCTGATTTTTTTAGCTTTAAACACCTAGTCCGAGAGTGAATGAGAGCCATTGGATGATGAGATGAAGGGTTGAGATTTGATCTTAGTCACTTAATGAAACGACGTAGTTTTGAGGTAAAACTACGTCGTTTGGACAATTTCAATGCTAACCCTTTATCTTGCGCTCTTGGCCATTTTATCTTTTAAATTTAGCCCAATTTCTTCCTTATTCAAACTTACTAAATTAATTTTATACAAACAAATAAAATAATTAAATAACTTATTCAAATGATCAATTAACTAGATTAATTTACTTATTGAACAACTAGTTAATTTCTGAAAATTTACAAATAAAGAAAGAACTATTTATGTTTATTTTTTTAATGATAGGAAATAAAGCAATTAAATACACAAAAATTAAATAACACACACAAGTCACAACAACAACAAAAATAATGGCTTTAGGAGATGTTAAAATGGTGCAAAACTTAGGTGTTCACAGTAAAAAATAAATTATAAAAAATTATTAAAACTTTTGCAACTTACAAAGCTAGAAAAATAAATTTTAAATAAAAATAAAAATAAAATTAATGACACAAGAGTAGTTGTTCTTCCAAAGAACATTTAAGGCCTCATATTGTAGTTTAGATTAAGGCCCCGAATTGGGTTGAGCCACCTCTCTGATCTTATACAAGTATCAATTCAATATTTTATGGTGGATATTAAATCTCCTATAAACCAGCCAAATGCCCCTAATAAGTTTAGTTAATTTAACTTTAGGCGTCAATGTTAATTAATTTAACTTGAAAATTATTTTGGGTAATTTTTAACAACAAAAAAAATTACAATATTTTTAAGTGCGCAATATTTCTTTTTCCAACAAGTCTTACATTCGCGTATTTCTCTGAAAATAATATTTTGTTTCCTTGGTGCGAACACTTATATGCGAGAATTAATCATTATGAGATTAGAGTCCTATATGAGTAAATTTGATACTAAAACAAGGGAATAAAAAAAGAGGTCAAATTACAATCAAACTGAACTGCAGCGTATATAATTAATTAATGAAATAAAACTAGCGTTTCAGCTTCCGTAGCATAGTGGTAGTGCGTTCGCTTCGTAAGCGAAAGGTCGCGAGTTCGATCCTCGCCGGGAGCTAAATTATTCATTCTTTTATTTTCTTTTACGTTCCTAGACTTTGTTTTAGGGGATACTTGGTCTCTAATTTTGTAGCCAGAGAGCATATAGGAACTCTTAACATATATATATCGAACATCTAGTTTGCAAAAACTTGCAAAGCTACCATATATTTGAAAGAATTGGGTGCAATAGTTAGAGGAAACATGAGACTGGTCATACTGACATAAAACAGGTTATGATGGGGGCATGCATAAGTAGCGTATATAAATTCATTCATATATAAGAAAACTTATCAAAGAATTGAAAAAATAAATTTTTAGAGTGTTGGTTTGTGGATGTATCCTGATAAAGAAAGGCTGATTAGTCTGTTTTGGATTTAAACTAATTTTATAAAAATAAGCAAATTAAAATAATTTTAAGTTCGACATGGAGCTCATTGGGTTAACTCTTTTGTAAAAATTAACCTGCAGATTTTTATTTTAATCCAAGCAAATATTGAAATGGTATCATAACCTACACAATGGTTCAGTTGACTCATTATAACCCGCCTATATATATATATATAGTCGAACTCGCTCATCTCAAAGTTAATTAGATCACACAAAATCGTGTGATGAATCTGAGAATCGTAAGTTGCTAATTGAGTTTGACTTAATGATTTCAAGTCTTTATATTCCCAACATATACGAGGAATAGACATTATAGTTTTAGTTGGAAAGAAGCAGACTAGGGAATTGCACAGAGGCGAATCTAGGATTTGAGGCTTATGGGTTCTTACCGTAATTTTAGATTAATATACAAAAATAACTGGATTCACAGTTATAAATTTACAAATATTTAGTGAATTTCTTAATATAAATACAGAGTCTATGCAAAAGTTATTGGGTTCCCGGAAACCCGTATTCTATGCTCTAAATCCGCTACTGGAATTGCATTTATATTACCCCTCATGTAATAGCATAGTTGGACTAGTAGAGTTGATCGGTGGGACATGGCACAGTTTAAACTAATCGAGGACATGTCCCTTAATGAGAGGATGTGTGTATTGGGAAAAAAAATTTTATGACATGGCAAGACACGTGGAATATCAGACAAAATTTTTTAATTATTTTGAGGAGGAGATACGAAGAAGTAAATTAGGTACGGGGTGAAATTCGATTAAGAAGTCCCGTATCTATTTAGAACAGGTGAGAACGTACCTACGGAGATGAAGGACATCAACAACAAATAGACACGAGCTTCGTATCTGTTCAAGATATCCAACAGTAACGAGCCAAAAAAGCATTTAAAGCATGGATCTGAAGGCGGAAAGGAGTGTAAATTCAATCATTAAACATCATATACGTTAAAGAATCAGCATTTATTGAAAATGATTGTGTAACGACCTACTTAATGTCATTTATTGCTCATTAAACTTACGTTTTATTCTTCCATCTAGAGTTAGCTATAAAAGGAGGAAGTTATACCCATTGTAAGACACAACAATCACTGAAATACAATTTTTTTTACTGTCTATTCTAATTATTGAAAGCCTATTACATTTTTTCGGTCTCTTGATTATCAGTAACCCGATTTCTCTATTATTTTCTAGCTTTAATCGAAGTTCAATATTTTGGTTAAACAAATTGATTCCGTTATTGGGAATATGATAATCGATTCTTTTTAGAACTTATACGTTTCATTTGTCGTAAACATCATGTCACACGATACATTCAACGTTATCAGCGGCGGAGAGGATATCTACGGAATAACGTATACAGCTTCATAGAAAATTTCTAAAATGGTTATTACGCATGGGAAGCGAGTACGCCAAACCTTGGAGGATGAAAGCATAATTTTTGATGATGCGGACACCGAAGAAATGATCACCCCTCACAACGACGCACTGGTTATTTCTTTACTCGTGCACGATACTGATGTGAGGCGAGTCTTAATCGATCCGGGAAGCTCTTTCAACATCATCTTACTAAAAGTACTACAAGAAATACAAGCTAAAAATATGATGATACCTAAGGCATATATATTATCATGCTTTGATAATACGAATGTGATAACGATGGGAGAAGTTGTCTTAATAACTTACGCTGCGGGAGTTGTTAAAGAAACCAAATTTTAGGTAGTAAATATAGAAATGGCTTATAACCTAATCTTGGGGAGGCCATGGATTCGTGATATGGATGTTGTTCATTCAACTCTACATCAAGTCATCAAATTTCCGTCGCCTTGGGGAAGTACGACAAATCCGAGGGGATCAACAAATAGCTAAGAGTATCAACGTCATAGCAGATGCGAACTCCGACGAGGCAGTTGAGGGCGATAAAAGTCAAAATTCACTTAAAAACAGATTTAGACTCGAGGCCCGATGTTATTCAGGAACCCGAGGAAAATAAAAATATCAAAACAATAATTGAAGAGCTCGAAGTAGTAGTCTTATCTGAACAATGGCCCGAGAGAAAAGTTTATGTAGGGGTCAACCTAAGGTCTGATATGCGAGGTACATTAATTGAATTTTTGAAAACTAACGGGGACTGTTTTACTTGGTCCTATGCGGATATGACAGGTATACCACCGAAAGTAATGACTCATAAACTCAACGTGGATCCAACCTACATTCCAATCAAACAGAAGAAAAGAAAGCAAGGAGCCTTCAAGAATCAAGTAATTCAAGATGAAGTCCAAAAATTATTACAAATTAGGTCAATTCGAGAGGTAAAGTATCCTGATTGGTTAGCCAATACGGTGGTCGTACCTAAGAAAAATAGTAAGTGGCGAGTTTGTGTAGATTATAATGATCTCAGTAAGGCTTGTCCAAAAGATTCTTTTCCCTTACCTCATATAGATCAGATGATAGACGCCACGGTAGGTCACGAACTTCTAAGTTTTTTAGATACATATTCGGGGTACAATCAAATTAAAATGCATCCCGACTTTGAGGAAAAGACTTTCTTCATCACTGACTGGGGGACTTACTGCTATGAAGTAATGCCCTTTGGTCTTAAAAATGCTGGTGCAACCTATCAAAGGTTAGTCACCAAAATGTTTCAAGAACATTTAGGGAAAACCATGAAAGTATATATAGACGATATGCTTGTTAAAACTCAACACTCCGATGATCACATCTCTCATTTATATGTCGCGTTTGAAATTTTGCGTAAGTACAATATGAAACTTAACCCAGAGAAATGTGCATTTGGAGTAGCCTTAGGTAAGTTTTTGAGTTTTCTTGTTTCTAACCGTGGCATTGAGGTGAACCCTTCACAGATTAAAGCAATCGAAGAAATACCCGATATCCTTACAAATAAAAAGGAGGTTCAAAGGTTGACTGGAAGAATCGCAGCTCTAGGGAGATTTATTTCTTAATCCTCTATAAATGCTTTAAATTCTTCTCTGCACTAAAGAAACAAGATCATTTTGAGTGGAACGAAGATTGTCAACAAGCTCTTAAAGATTTGAAAACCTACCTGTCAAATCCGCCCCTATTGGCAAAACCAAGAGAATGTGAGAAGTTGCTTATTTATCTGGCAATCTCAGAAGTAGCGGTAAGTGTTATTCTAGTTCGTGAAGACCAAGGTAAGCAATCTCCTGTTTATTATGTAAGTAAAACTTTATTAGATGCGGAAACCAGGTATCCACAGTTGGAAAAGCTAGCATTAGCACTAATTGTGGCATCTAGGAAGCTAAGACCTTATTTCCAATGTCACCCTATCATTGTAGTTACGACTTTTTCCCTAAGAAACATTTTGCATAAACATGAATTGCCAGGTAGATTAGCAAAATGAGCTAAATTTAACTGAATATGAAATAATTTAGCAACCTAGAACCGCTATCAAATCCCAAGTACTCGCAGATTTCGTAGCTGATTTTAGTCAGGGGATGCACCTAGAGGCAGAAAAAAAATTACAAGTTTTTAACGGTGCAAACCCAGGGATTTGGACTTTATTTGTTGATGGCTCATCTAATGTAAAAGGGGCAGGTTTAGGAATTTTTTTAATCCCACCAACAGGAGAAATAATTAGACAAGCTATAAAATGTCCTTCTATCACTAACAATGAATCAGAGTATGAAGCCGTGATTACAGGTTTGGAGTTGGCACTCGAACTCAGCATCAAGCAAATCATAATCAAAAGTGATTCGCACCTAGTAGTAAATCAAGTGCTGGGGACTTTTGTAGCCAGAGAAACCAGAATGCAGGAATATCTTGAGAAGGTGCGAGAATTAGTAAGACAATTCGAGACTTGGAAGATAACACAGATTCCAAGGGATGAGAATGCAAAAGCTGACGCTTTATCCAATCTTGCATTTGTGGCAGATATAGCAAACGACGCAAACGCTTCAATTATACATTTATCTCATTCCATTCTCGAGCCTAATAAGAATGAGGTAAATTTTAATCATCTGACATGGGGTTGAAGAAATGAAATTATTGCTTTTTTGCAGTATGGAACCGTACCTAATGATAAAACAAAGGCTCATGCATTACGAAAGAAAGTTGCCCGTTACTGTTTACACCAAGGAAATCTTTATCGAAAGATGTTCGGAGGTCCTCTAGCAAGGTGTCTCGGTCCCTCGCAAACGGAGTATGTAATGAGGGAAATACATGAAGGACACTGTGGAAATCACGCGAAGGGTCGGTCGTTGGTAAAAACATTGATACGGGCTGGGTACAATTGGCCCAAAATGAAAGAAGAAGTAAACGACTTCATATCTAAATGTGATAAATGCCAAAGGTACGGGAACAACATGCATAAGCCAACTGAACTGTTACATCCAGTCATTGCCCCATGGCCCTTCATGAAGTGGGGGATGGATATTGTGGGTCTACTACCACAAGCAAAGGGTCATGTAAAATTTCTACTCGTGCTTACTGACTATTTCACCAAATGGGTAGAAGCAGGAGCATTCAAACAGGTACGAGAGAAAGAAGTCAAAGACTTTATCTGGAGAAATATAATACGCCGCTTTGGGGTTCCAAAGGAAATCGTGTGCGACAACAGTCCGCAATTCATAGGAGCACAAATTACAGAGTTCTTTCAAAGCTGGCAAATCAAGAGAATAACATCGACTCCATATCATCCAGTCGGTAATGGGCAAGCAGAATCCACGAACAAGATAATCATCAATAATTTGAAAAAGAGGTTGCAAGATTCAAAAGGTAATTGGCATGAAGTGCTTCCAGCTGTATTATGGGCTTATCGGACAACTACAAAAATAAGTACGGGCGAAACCCCATTCTCCATGGTTTATGGCGTAGAAGCCTTGATTCCCGTTGAAATAGGGGAACCAAGTATAAGGTACGATCAAGCAAGGGAAGATGCAAACAATGAGGAGTTACGAGTTAACTTGGATCTGGTATAAGGAAGAAGGGAGGTAACATTGATAAGGATGGCAGCCTAAAAACAAATGATTGAACGGTACTATAATCGGAGAGTACGTCTCATGTTCTTTAAAACTGGGGACTTCGTGCTCAAAAAGGTGTCTCAATCCACGAAGGCTGCTAATTCGGGTAAGTTAAGTCCAACATGGAAAGGACCATACAAAATTCGTAGTGTAGCAGGCAAAGGAGTGTATGAGTTAGAAACCATGGACGGTGAAATTCTTCCTTCACATTGAAATGTTGTACACCTGAAAAAAATACTACTTTTAAGAAATTAAATATGTTCACGTACCTTCATATAGAATTAATTTTTCCCTTTTATGATTTTACTAACGGTTTTAGATTCTAGGCACAAATCATAAACCGTACCAAATGATGAGATACAACCTGCATGGCAAAAATAGAATACTCACAAATTCTGAGCCTAAGGTTACACAGATCTGATGGAAATGCATACGGGTAGGCAGTCTACATCTAAAAGCCATATTTTCGAGTCCCGTGTATGTTTTGTTTCAGGAAAAGGGTCAACTTAAGAGTAACACCCAAAATGCTCAAGGCCTCATTCCTACAGCACCTGCACACTTGGGGACTGCACAGTACGGATAGCTTCGTGCAAGAAAGTAGACGCGGGACCATAAAATATGCGGGACCATAAAAAGATACGGGAATTCAAAAACCCATGCAAAAGATAGCTTCGTGGAAAAAAAGTGGACATGGGACCACGAAAGAGATACAAGAGTTCAAAGGAAAGCTAAAAGCTGCAATAGCTGCGAATAACTATGTTTTACTCTGCAACAAATATTTTTCAATGTTGGAGACATTTTCCAAGTCCTTTTTATACATAAAGATAGGACTATGGTTACATGCTAAAACAGGTTGTAAAGTAAAACCTTGTGTATTTTTTATAAAAAATATGTTGCACAAGAAACAGTTGCGAGGAAGTCATAGACGTACTATAACACATGTATCATTCAAAATTTTTATCCCAAGTTCATAAATAAAAATCTTGGCAAAGTTATTTCATACAGAGAAAAAGAAAAATATGTGTTTCCTATCTCTTCCATCGTATAGCACCATTTAATGAAGTTAAGACGTCTTCTTCATTAAGTGCCAATATATAAAAGGGCCCTCTTTTATAATCCTCGTGTTGACAAGTCCACGAGTAGAATCATAAAGCATTTTCCAAAAGGATAAAAATGCAAAAATTATTCTATAAAATCCTAAATAGGCACGAACAAAAGGAGGTACTAAGTAAACCCCTAAAACGGCACAGCAAATTTGATCATTCAAATTGCAATTATGTTTAAACAAGTTTACCCCATTTTAGGAACTTGGGACTTCATTACAAAAAATTCCTTTTACAAGGATTAAAACCACCAAAGAAAAACATAAAAAAAAACTTGTCCATTAATTGATCACTGGAATGGAAGAAGTGTCAGAGGATGTAGCAGGAACATGGATAGCTTCATTTTCAAGAACTCCGGTATCTTCAGTAATAGCTTCGCCATCCACCAGAGTCACTTCCTCAGGAGTCTCACATACGGGAGAAGGAATACTGATAGGCTGCGCGGGAGTGCTTTCAGGTTGGTTACTTTTCTCAATAACATCTACAATCTTGGCTATTTCAGATTGTAAATTAAAACTCTCTTGAGTAACCTCCAATAATACATCCCAGCGTGATGTAAGAAAAGCCCAGTTGACTTTATAGTTGAAATTCTCTACAAGAGAGTTATATTCCTTCTCCAGAGTCTCGTAATCCTTCTCTCGCGTAGCAAGAGAATTTCTCATTGATTCTTGCTCAGTTAGTTGGGAGTCAAGAGATGTCTTGAGAGCAATGTTGGAATCTTCTAAGGCATGGATCTTGTCCGAGGAAGTCTTCAAATCGACACGGGATTGCCTCAAGCTTTGCTCTAACTCATTGGCATAATCTTCCTTCCTCTTCATGAATTCTTCAAGCCCTTTGATCTTTTCATTCGCCTTTAATAACGAATCATTCAAGATATCCTTGGCATTCTTAACTTGACTTGAGGCGGCATGGGACAATCCTAGGTCGGTTGATAAAGCACGATTCTCTCGCTCCAAACGGGCTTTCTCGTCTCGAAGTTCCTCCACATCCATCAAAGCACTTCCATATTGCTCCTTCCAATTTTGAGCTTCAAATTGAATTTCTTCAGAAACTTTAGAAGATTCACGAGCCTTTCTCTCCAAGGAAGAGATCCTCCCCATAAGCTCCGTGCTGATTAAGTTAGCCTGCAAATATAAAGGTACAAAAATAAATGCCTACGAGGAAGGGGAAGTTAATATTCAAAAAGAAATTACCTTCAAAGTCGAATGAACTACGTCGTTCATCAAAGATAAGAAATTGTGGTCTTCCATCTTTCTTCTCTCCAAATCCCCTATCAAAGGCTCCAGCCACACATCAGCGCCACCGGTCTTCCTTAATAGGCTGTGAGTAGCAGGTACTTTAAGTGTGACCTTTCTCATAATCATACCGCTGCTACTCGGGTCGGTTTCTGAGTGTACTAAAGAGGAAGATGGGGGAATGGAAGAAGGAGTGGAAGAAGAAGGAAGAATGGTAGAAGGTACGAGAGCTTGAATAGGAACAAGCTCGGGAGTTTGAATAGATACGGGAGCAGAAATATCCGTTAAAAGTGATAAATAGGAACCCAATGTAAGGTCAAAAACACTTACGGGTGAAGAAGAAGAAAACGAATTGGGAGAAACGGGAAGTGAGGAAGATAAAGAAACTTCATTTAAAGCAGGGCCAGACTCGCTACCTTGAATAAGAAGACGGGGTGTAGGCTCACTAAGGTCACCTGGAGCAGCTTCTTCCTTAACCAAGGCAGTCTCAGCTGAAGAGGTATGAGCGGGATCACCCTCAATCTCATTTCCACGTCTTCTTATTTTTTGCCTCTCCTCTACCCCCGCGCTAGCATCAGCTGCCAACAACTTTCTCTTTGCTGCTATCAAAGCTTTGGTCTTGTCTAGATCAAGAGCAGCGTTGGCAACAACTCGCATAGCCATAGCTACGTCGGGTTGCATTCCTTTGTTTCCGAACCCTAAAACAAAAGGATATATATAAAAAATGAAGTCCATGTTGTAGAAAACTGAATCTACTACACGCATGTGATTATAAAAACATACGCACCGTGTGTTTTCACTTTCCAGTTGTTAAGGGAAGAAATAGACTTCCAAGTTCTTTCTTCTCTAGGAGCCACTATCAGAATCAAATCTACCCAACCACGGAAGTTGGGAACAGGTTCCACGTCCCCTATGGTTGCTGCAAAATCCACAAAAGGAATGGGATTAAAGAGAAAATCAAAATCTCTAAAGACAAAAATAAACGATAACCAGAAAATTTACGTGCAAAGTTCCACTTCTCCGGGAAGGGAATGTTTGTTTCATCTAGTAAATCCACCGTGCGAATAGCAATATAATGAAGATACCATCCATGGTCATTAACGTCGTCCAGGTTTACCAAAACCTTTTTACCCCTTGCATTTAAGGTAAAGAAACCGTGACGCATCAGGTTCGGATGGTACAAGTGAATGAGGTGAGCCAAGGTGAAATCAACCTTGGCCTTTATAGACAAAAACCTCAAACAAGCCACTGCCCTCCATACTAATGGGTTGACTTGACCTAGGCAAACATTGAAAAAATGGCAAAACTCGAGGATGACCGAATCTACAGCAGGTTTCAGTCCCTAAGTGAAAGGATAGGTGTAAACAAATGAATATCCATTCCTAGAAGAAGAGATCCTTTGCTGAATAGTAGGAATGGACACTCGAAGATTTTTTCTCCAATAACACTCCTTCCTAATGGTTGGAATTGAGAGTTCGGTTACAAGAGAAACATCAGCATCAAGTTTATCTAACTTTTCTACTTGCTTCAAGCGTGAAGTTTTATCACTAGAGAAGGATAAGTGTCACACCTCTTTTTTACGCACCCGTAAGGATGCAAAGAGTTTTTTCCAATTAAAGGACAATCGAGATGGGATTTATTTTAATTATTTCAGAGTCGCCACTTGGGAGATTTATGGTGTCCCAAGTCACCGGTTAAATCCCGAATCGAGGGAAAGAATGACTCTATTTAACAGTCCGCGAACCAGAAATCCGGATAAGGAATTCTATTAACCCGGGAGAAGGTATTAGGCATTCCCGAATTCCGTGGTTCTAGCACGGTCGCTCAACTGTCTTGTTTGGCCTATCCATCTGTTTTTTACAATTATGTACTTAGTGCAAGTTAGTACCCCTTTACCGCTTTTATTATTGGTTACGATTTACGAAAGAGAAAGTTGCTTAAAAATATGCTTTCGAATCGCGTCACATGAAATGCACCCGGATCCTCAACATACTCTTATTCAACATTTCGGGGTTTGGATTTGGGTCGCATGAAATGCACACCCGTATTTAAAAAGGTAACACTAAAATATATGCCCGGATCGACTACTTATTTACGTTGTTGAGAAAGGCGTGATATTCGTTAAGAAACGACGCATCTCGAAACCTAAGTATTTATATGTACATTTATGACGGCTATGTGATTAGTGTAACTATTGGGCGAGGCATACCTTTGATTCAAATCTAAAGCGAACTACATCTCACTGTATCTTACTTAAGAGTTGATTCCAAATTACTTAAAACTTACTACGAACCACATCGCATGAAATGCGCCTGTGGTTCATGACATGCTTTATTTACTCTTGCCCGAAATTGGGGTCGGGTCACATGAAATGCACCCCCGACTCTTTTAATCTAATTATGTCATTCCATTGAGTAATAACTCCCTAGCTAATCTTGCTTTTAGCGTAAGGTCTAACGTTATCAGATTCGGAGCTTACACACACGAGCAGAGAAGATTGAATATAGATACAACAGACTAATTCGGGTTTACGCGCTTATCTAACGACAGTATATTTTTGGCCTAGCTACACTTTCCATAACCAAAACTAACAGTACAAGCTTAATTGGAGAATAACAGGATGTACTTAAACATAGGAACTTTAAGCGACTACATGTTTCAATGGACTTTATGCATAAGCTTCAAACTTCAATCTTTCGAACCAAGGAACTACATTAACAGAGGTGTGTACCTGGAATGCGGAAGAACAAGGAAGAGTGAGCAACGGCAATGCAGTAACAGGAGCGGGAACAGCAACAGTAAACCAATAATCAATAGACCAGCAACCAAATAGACCAACAGCCAACAAACTAATGAACCAACAGCATCAAATCAACCCAGCAGTATCAAATGAACACCAACACAGTAGCAGATGAACACCAACACAGCAGCACACACTCAAAACAGCAGCATACACTCAAAACAGTAGCACACACTCAAAACCAGCAACGATAATCAACCCAGGCAGCAACCAAATGGACCAAACAGCAATACAAATGAACAAAAGAACAACAAAAGAGTGGTAATGGTCGACAGTAGCAACATACACCCAACACAGCCAAAAATAAAGGCCCAGCACTACCAACAATACAAGAACAGCAACAAACCAGTGACCAAACTGGATCAAAACCACGAAACAGTCCAGACCAACGAAACAGTAGCTCCTTTTGTACCTTTGTATCTGTTTTTCTCCCTAGTTATGACTATGATTTTGCTCTCCAGGTGTTCTACTTGTCACACTCTATGTTTTTGCTCTCAAGGTACTGTTTTGCCCTACCAGATGCTCTCAAAATCAGTATGTATCTCTCAATGTATGAATATGCTACTGTTTTTGCTTCTCCGGGATGCTCTCAAGTCTGTCTCTATAATGTGTGTGTATGAATGCCTATCAATGTCTCTATGAATGTATGTCTATCAAGTGTATATCTCCAGGTATTTTGCTTATCACAGATGCTCTCAAGTCTGTCTCCTCTCAAGTGTATGTCTGTATGAATATCCCCATCAATGTCTATATTGATGCTATATTTATAGCTACAGCCCCTCCAGAACACCTGCCCCTAATTAACTAATCACCCTGCCCACTCCCAACTCTGCCAGACCCATCAAATGCCTTGCATTCCCCACTACCTACTGTCCAGTATGGACTCCAGCATTAAACAATAAGGCTGGGGGCAGGGCATCAGTGGGATACCCTGCTATGCTCAGTTCCACTAGCCTAGTATGGACATGTGATTAAACAATTAACTACAACCAATTACCCCCCTTTTATCTGAATGTAACAGTAGCCAACCCCTACTCTAGTGAATTGCATCAGGCAGATTCAAGGGATCGATGTTACGAACTGATTCATTGACGGCTTTAATCACATTGGACTCATGATTCGTTTTAACTACTAAAACAGAAGAATTGGCCAAATAAAGGGCCTCAAATGAGAAGAAACAGACCAAACGGGTATGGGAAATTAAAAACATGAGAAACTGAAATAATGAATGAAACAAACACACATATTCACACAAATCGACTTAAAACGACCAAAGAAGGAGTGAATACCTCAAAAGAAGACTGCCGACCAAACTTCGAACTAAAACTCGGACTTATTGAAGCCAAACGGGCTTTAATCAAGATGTTCTCGATTGAGAACACCTGGACTAAAGTCCCTTGGACTTCAATTGTGGCTAACCCGGCTTGAATTGAATTTCTTCAAAATTAGGGTTCTTGGGCTCGGATTTGGGGCTTTTGCATTTTTGGTTAGATTCGAAGCAAACCAATGTCAATGGGAGTGTGGGGGAGGTGTGGGGAGACTGTGGTGTGAATTTGGGGTAATTTGGCATAGGTTCGAGTTTGACTCGAATCTTCAAATGAAGATTCGAGGAGCTCCGGCATGATTCGAGGTTAATGGAGGCTGGGATCGTGATGGGGGAGGTGAGGGGAAGGGTTTGGCATTGGTTTGGGTTTGATTGGCCTACCGGAACCGCCGTGAGGCGATTTCCGGCAGGCGGAGGAGTGGTGGCGGACGGCGGCGTTACGCCTGGTCTCTGAGGACCTTTGGGAGACGAAGGGAGAGGGGGGGTCTGGCTTGAGGGGGGCGGGGTATGAAATGAGGAATATATACCATTTGAGAAGTTAAATCCTGATCGTTGGATCAAACTTGATCAACGATCAGGATCTTCTCACTTAAACCAAACGGGGTCGTTTGGTCAAGTCATAAGCTGGATGCATATTAGAATTAAAGGATTAATCTGGGCCGTTGGATAATAAAATCCAACGGTCCAGATCAAGTGTTACACAAGCTTAAGCTGGACGGGTATTTGGGCTGGATTAGAAAAAATTCATTTGGGCCTGGCTTTTAGACTGAATTTGGCCCAGATCGGATATTATATGCTATATTGTATGCATATGTGTATATATATATATATATATGTATGTATACATATATATATATATATACACACATATGTATGTACCAACCTATAACACCGCTGTTTTTACTACAATTAACGCACACAATTACATATTACCCAAAAAATGTAAATCACATGACTTCGATATCAAACACTGAAAATGCAAAGCCTAGCATATATTTTTGTATTTTTTAATTTAAATAAATAAACGTGCACACAAAAGATAAAATTAACACAAAATCACACAAATCATGCCCAACACGAAACTATTTTTATTTTGAATTTTCTGGGAGTACTTCTCGAGTAAGGCAAAAATCACGTGCTCACAGCTGCCCCTCTTTGCGCGTAAACACGCCGAGTTTTCGTGCAAAGATAAATGAGCGGATATAAGCGATTTTTGCCTATCCGAACACTCCGTATGAAGCATTTTGGAAAAGTTTTGACCGAACCTTGCTTCAAAGGTCTCCTACATATCCCTGGCTAAAAGGGAATCAGGTCAATGTAGTTCGGGAAGTTCTGGTAGCTGGGCCTACCATGCCTGTTGCGATCTCGCTGTTACTGCCGTTGCCGCTGTTACTGCTGTTACCACTGCTCAGCTGATTTCCTTGTTACACCGCATTAGGCAACGAAAAACAAGAAGCTAGACTAAGTTACAGTACTACAAGTTCTTATCTATCCTTTTTAACTTGATCTTGTCGCGCTCCTTGCCATCTTGTCTGACTTGGCGTTCCTTCCGATGCTTCTTCTCTTCTTATGAACTTGGATTCATGCCGGAGATTTCTGTTACATTCTACTGCTTTCCTCTTCCAAATTAAACAGATCGCCACTCCATTCTCCAGGCGGGCTCCCTGACTTCAACTACTACTTCGAAATTAAATCGCCACTCCATTCTCCAGGCGGGCTTCCTGACTTCAACTACTACTTCAAAATTAAATCGCCACTCCATTCTCCAGGCGGGCTTCCTGACTTCAACTACTACTTCGAAATTGAATCGCCACTCCATTCTTCGGGCGGGCTCCCGACTTCAACTACTACTTGAAATTAAATCGCCACTCCGATTCTCCGGGCGGGCTTCCGACTTCAACTACTGCTTCAAAGTTAAATCGCCACTCCATTCTCCAGGCGGGCTCCCTGACTTCAACTACAACCTCAAAATTAAATCGCCACTCCATTCTCCAAGGCGGGCTCCCTGACTTCAACTACTACTTCAAAATTAAATCGCCACTCCATTCTCCAGGCGGGCTCCCTGACTTCAACTACTACTTCGAAATTAAATCGCCACTCCATTCTCCAGGCGGGCTCCCTGACTTCAACTATTACTTCGAAATTAAATCGCCACTCCATTCTCCGGGCGGGCTTCCTGACTTCAACTATTACTTCGAAATTAAATCGCCACTCCATTCTCCGGGCGGGCTCCCCGACTTCAACTACTACTTCAAAATTAAATCGCCACTCCATTCTCCGGGCGGGCTTCCGACTTCAACTACAACTTCGAAATTAAATCGCCACTCCATTCTCCGGGCGGGCTTCCCGACTTCAACTACAACTTCGAAATTAAATCGCCACTCCATTCTCCGGGCGGGCTCCCTGACTCAACTACTACTTCACCGATTTCATCCTATCTTGATTACCTTCCTTGCCTCTTGTACCATTTCCTTCTTCTGCATTGCCTCTCGGACCACCTTTTCTTCGAACTATCCTGTCTCGGAATTGCTTTCCCCGGTCGTATTACTTTTCTTCGAGTCGCTCGGGGATATTTTTGGAACCTGTTTACCCGCCTGCTCGGGGGTGATGCTCTTCGAGGAAGTACTCTTTGTTTCCTTCACCCTCATTCTCTTCCTTCTTCCCTACCTCTTCTAGGACTCACGCTTTTGTTTCCTTGATCAAATTATAGGATGTAATACTGCTGGGGAATCTCGAAGCCATTTTTCTTTTTCCAATAACTGCTGGAGATGACACCGGCTCAAAGATCACCCCGTCTTGTGTTGCTTTCTACACTTATCTTCTGAGTCTTGCTTTCCAGAAAATTTTCGCAACAGGAGAAAATTTTCTGCCCCAGTGTGATAAACTTCTGGACGGTATGCTTTTCTGCCGTCGGACCCTCTTTTCCTGCTTTAAATCAAAGAAAAATTGTTAGTTTCAAAACGCCGCGAGTGGTCGTGCCACTCTTGCTGAGGCCATTCTCTTTCCGCTGCTTGGCCTCTCTCGAACTTTGAAGACGATGTTGACGCTTGCTTGGGAAGATGCTTTTTTCCACGAACGACCTCTCATCTTTCCTTTTATTCCACTCTTTGGTTTGGTCCGACTCTTTTAAACCGGTGATCTGTTGCGTGAAATCATCTTTCGGACATGCCACATGTGTCCATCATACTCCATAATTCTTGCGAACCTTCCACTCGGCCTGTCCTCCCAATCTCACTATCGTAACGACTTCTGTCTCGTTGCCTTGTTCCATGCCTATTCACTTTCAATATACTGGTTTGGGAGACTTGGTAGTAAGCTTTGAAAAATCAATTTTCGAAAATGAAAGAAAAGGAAAGAATACTGACCGCAAATGACAAAAAGAAGAGAAAAACTTTTCTGAACTCAAAAAATAGGGAAACTTATCTGAATGTGTGCCTGATCCAATGTTATGCCGCGCCTTTGAGATTAAACTACCCAGTCTATTCATATCAATCACTTTCCGATGCCGCGTCCTGTTAGAGGTAAGCGGATGTCCAAACCCTGTCTCATGCAGACATCTTGTAACCATCTCGTCCTGTCACCTCAAAGTGCCCTTCAAAGGGTTTTCACTAGTGAGATTCTCTCATTTCTCTCTATCTCCCGTCGCCTTAAGGTGGCCGTAAAAGGTTTTCACCGTAAGACTCTCTCATTTTACTTCTCTCAACTTCCTTCGCCTTAAGGTGCCCGCGAGGGTTTTCACCGTTAAGACTCTCTCATTTTACTTTTCTCAACTTCCTTCGCCTTAAGGTGCCCGCGAGGGTTTTCACCGTTAAGACTCTCTCATTTGTGCTTTCTTTCCTTACGGCGGGGTATCACCCCTGAGATTCTCTCTAGAGCGTTATCCCCTTTCGGCTTGTGCATCCTGGATTCAATCGAGGGTCGGGATGTCACTCTTGGCTTTCATTCACATGACTTGGCCCTTTTCAAATACTGATCGAGAGGTCTTTCTGGTTCTTGATATGGTTTCTGCGCGTGAGGCCGAAGAAAGGGGTTTAGCCTCAACGGTTAGCTTGTTACAACTTTCGGAATCCACACTATCTTTCCAACGAAAACAATGACTTCTGCCCCAGTTTTGTTGCTTGGGGGATTTTTTTTTTTTTTTTTTTTTTTTTTTTTTTTTTTTTTTTTATTTTATTACGACCGAGCCGTGTGGCGCCTACGTATCCTTCTTGAGGAATCAGGTCGAACGTAGTTCACTTTTTCTTGTATTACTTTTTTGTTTCTTTTCTATTCTGTTACACATCTTCCTTGATGATTCCGAAAGAGGGTATATGCAAGAATAATTAAGGCTCAAATGGGGAAACAAAGGTTAAAGTGTTTGGGTAGTAGAAAAATTGCCTCTGTCATTTCATTCTCCGAAAAATGCCAAATACACACAAACGAAACCAAGCGTTGACAAATGCATTAAAGAATTACACATAATATCTCTTAACTGCATCAGAATTGATAGCCATATCGGTGCATCTTCCCTCGACATCAGTCAGACATAGAGCGCCGTTGGATAATACTCTAGTCACCGCAAAAGGTCCTTGCCAATTTGGAGCGAACTTGCCTTTCGCCTCGGCCTGATGTGGTAGAACTCTCTTCAGCACATGCTGTCCCACTTCAAATCTCCTGGGACGTACCTTCTTGTTGTATGCTCTCGCCATTCTCCTTTGATACAATTGGCCGTGACATACTGCTGTCAATCTCTTTTCATCGATCAAGCTCAGTTGCTCTAATCGGGTTTTGACCCACTCGTCGTCGTCAATCTCAGCTTCAGCGACAATTCGGAGGGATGGGATCTCAACTTCTGCGGGTATTACTGCTTCAGTCCCGTATACCAACAAGTAAGGAGTTGCACCTACCGAGGTCCGGACGGTAGTGCGATAACCCAACAGCGCAAATGGTAGCTTTTCATGCCATTGCCTAGATCCTTCTACCATTTTCCTCAATATCTTCTTTATGTTCTTGTTTGCTGCCTCGACCGCACCATTTGCTTTTGGGCGATACGGTGTGGAATTTCGGTGTGTAATCTTGAACTGTTGACATACCTCTTTCATCAATCCACTGTTAAGATTTGCACCGTTATCTGTAATGATCATCTTTGGAATTCCGAACCTACAAATGATGTGGGAGTGTACGAAGTCCACTACCGCCTTCTTGGTCACTGATTTGAATGTTTTGGCCTCCACCCACTTGGTAAAATAATCAATCGTTACCGGAATGAACCTGTGACCATTGGAAGCCGCAGGCTCAATAGGTCCAATAACATCCATACCCCATGCGACAAACGGCCATGGTGCGGACATTGTATGCAATTCAGTCGGCGGAGAATGAATCAAATCTCCGTGTATCTGACACCGATGGCATCTTCGCACGAAACTTATACAATCCCGCTCCATAGTGAGCCAATAATATCCCGCTCGAAGAATCTTCTTTGCCAATACGTATCCGCTCATGTGTGGTCCACAAACTCCCGAGTGTATATCTGTCATCACTGTTGTGGCTTGACTTGCATCTATACATCTCAACAATCCCAAATCCGGGGTTCTTTTGTACAGCACCCCTCCACTAAGGAAAAATCCGTTCGCCAACCGCCGAATAGCTCGCTTTTGATC
The DNA here is from genome assembly GCA_032618575.1 of Nicotiana noctiflora. Lineage (NCBI taxonomy): Eukaryota > Viridiplantae > Streptophyta > Magnoliopsida > Solanales > Solanaceae > Nicotiana > Nicotiana noctiflora. The sequence continues at coordinate 33,452 of JASVEL010003806.1, read as the reverse complement.
TCCAGTTGCTTGCTCTGGGTATACTCCTAACCTGAGGTATTCCTTGACATCATGAAACCACGGCTCACCATCCACCTCTTCCTCTATCACATTACAATAAGCATGTTGATTCCGGATCTGGATATGTAATGGATCGACACGAACCTTGTCCGGGTGATGTAGCATTGACGCTAAAGTAGCCAACGCGTCGGCAACCTCATTATGCATCCTTGGGATGTGCCTAAATTCTACCGATCGAAAGCGTTTGGTCAAATCATGTAAACACTGACGATATGGGATAAGCTTTAAGTCTCTGGTTTCCCATTCTCCCTGAATCTGATGTACTAGAAGGTCCGAGTCCCCCAAGACCAAGACGTCCCGTACATCCATGTCCACCGCTAATCGCAACCCCAAGATACATGCCTCGTACTCGGCCATATTATTGGTACAGTGAAAACGCAGTTGAGCAGTAACAGGATAATGATGTCCTGTTTCAGATATGAGCACAGCCCCTACTCCGACTCCTTTTGCGTTCGCTGCTCCGTCAAAGAAGAGCTTCCACCCTGGATCCTTGGTTGGTTCTAACCCCTCAATTTGCAACACCTCCTCATCTGGAAAATACGTCCTCAAAGGTTCGTATTCGTCATCAACGGGATTTTCAGCTAAGTGATCGGCCAGGGCTTGAGCTTTCATAGCCGTCCTTGTCACGTATATGATGTCGAACTCCGTAAGTAATATTTGCCACTTTGCTAACCTCCCTGTAGGCATGGGTTTCTGGAAAATATACTTCAACGGATCCAACCGCGAAATGAGGTACGTGGTGTAAGAAGACAAGTAGTGTTTCAGCTTTTGGGCTACCCAAGTTAGGGCGCAACATGTCTTTTCCAGATGAGTGTACTTGACCTCGTGGACTGTGAACTTCTTACTGAGGTAGTAAATGGCCCGTTCCTTCCTGCCGGTAAGATCATGCTGCCCCAGTACGCAGCCAAACGAATTCTCCAAGACCGTCAGATAAAGAATCAGGGGTCTACCTGGCTCAGGCGGAACTAGTACGGGTGGATTTGACAGATACCCTTTGATCCGGTCAAACGCTTCCTGACATTCTGCCGTCCATTCTATCGCAGCGTCTTTCTTCAATAGGCGGAATATGGGTTCACAAGTTGCCGTAAGCTGGGCAATAAACCTACTGATGTAATTCAACCTTCCCAACAGACTCATTACCTCTGTTTTATTCTTCGGCGGGGGTAACTCCTGAATGGACTTGATTTTGGATGGGTCCAACTCAATGCCCCGTCGGCTGACGATGAATCCTAGCAACTTTCCTGACGGAACTCCGAATGCGCATTTGGCTGGATTGAGCTTGATGTCGTACCTTCGAAGTCTTTGAAAGAACTTCCTGAGGTCAGCAACATGGTCTTCTTGACGTCTAGATTTTATGATCACATCATCCACGTACACCTCAATTTCCTTGTGTATCATGTCATGGAATACCGTAGTCATCGCCCTCATATATGTTGCTCCTGCATTCTTCAAACCAAACGGCATCACTCGGTAGCAATAAGTCCCCCACGGCGTGATAAAAGCCGTCTTTTCTGCGTCCTCTTCATCCATCAAAATCTGATGATATCCCGCATAACAATCCACAAAGGATCCAATTTCGCGTCCGGCGCAATTATCAATCAGGATATGGATATTGGGAAGTGGGAAATTATCCTTAGGACTTGCCTTGTTGAGATTGCGATAGTCCACGCATACTCTGATCTTTCCGTCTTTCTTTGGCACCGGTACTACGTTAGCCAACCATTCAGGGTATCGAGTGACACGAATGACTTTCGCCTGCAACTGCTTGGTTACCTCCTCCTTAATCTTCACACTCATCTCCGTCTTGAATTTCCGCAGCTTTTGCTTGACGGGAGGATATGCCGGATCGGTGGGTAATCTATGAACCACTAGATCAGTGCTGAGTCCTGGCATGTCGTCGTACGACCATGCAAAAATGTCTTTAAACTCCATGAGCGTTTTGATCAGTTCTTCTCTCAGATTGGGTTCAATATGGACACTTATCCGGGTTTCTTTGACGTCATCCGCATTCCCTAGATTAACGGCCTCGGTATCATTTAAATTCGGTTTGGGCTTTTCCTCGAAGTGACTTAATTCTTCACCGATTTCTTCTACGGCTTCATCATCGCCGTACTCCGACTCACTCTCGTCACTTCTTATTTCATGTGTTATTATTTCCAAACCCGATTGACTTTCTAGACTGGGTTGATTAATCTTTAAGCACGCCATATCATAAAATCAGTTGCAAGAAGGCTGTTCAGAAAAGTAAAAAGAGGAAAAGATAAACAAAATTAGATACGAAGGAACCAAATTTCATTAATGGGAATTGTACAAAGGGAAAACAAACTGCAAACTTAAATCAAAAATGAACTAAAAACAAAGGGATTTTACTCCGGGGACAAGCCCCAATACAAAATTTCGAAAGAAAAACAATCCAAGACAAACTACCAAGACTCCTTCCGGACAGGGAGAGGAGTAGCCTTCTAGTTATTCAGTTTTGCCTTTGGTCCCACAAATTGTATCTCGGCATGACTGGATCCTTCACCATCTTCGAGCATACATACATCTGTGAATAGGTTTTCGAACTTCCTGAAGAACTCTTCGTCTGGCCTGACCGTAGGACCGGGAATCTTTGGCGCTGGATGTCCTCTTGCTCCGGACCTGACAAAAGATTGGGAAAGGCGTGGAACAGGTTTTGAGAGCACCCATGTCTTCTGCTTACTCTTCTTTGCTCGCCGGATGTCCTCTGAGGTTGGCTGGAATCCCAAGCCGAAGGTTCCCAAGTTCTCGACCACCGATACCGGTTGTATAATTCCTTGCAGAGATGCACCTAGCCCTTTACCGGGTACGAAACCATGTCGCAACATTTCATGCGCCACCATGACATCCGCAGTAATTGTTCTGTCGCCGGGAATACATTCCCCTTCCGGAACTCGGTGGGCGGACACCACATCGCAGACCTGATACCCCCACGGCCCAACATCTTCTTCTGTTTCAACAAAGGGAATGATGGTGCCTGATTGTGGGTCGTTCTCTCCATGGACGACGATCTCCTGCTGGTCCCATTCAAACTTGACGAGCTGGTGTAAGCTGGATGGAACTGCTCTTGCGGCATGAATCCATGGTCGCCCTATTAGGAGGTTATATGACACCACCATGTCCAGCACTTGGAATTCCATGGTGAACTCCACTGGCCCAATTGTCAAGACTAGCACTATGTCACCAACCGACGCTTTACCTCCTCCGTCGAACCCTCGAACACATACCCTGTTCTCGCGTACCCTGCTGATGTCTACTTTTAATTTGCCCAGTGTAGAGAGAGGACAAATGTTAGCACTGGACCCATTATCGACCAAGACTTTGGTAACCACCGCCTCTTCACACTTCACCGTAAGATATAAAGCCCTGTTATGCTCAGTGCCTTCCTCAAGCAACTCGTCATCGGTGAAGGTGATCCGATTTGCTTCGAAGATCCGATTGGTGATCTTCTCCAAATGGCTCACTGAGATTTTATCCGGTACATGTGCCTCATTCGGGACTTTCATCAATGCTTGCCGATGTTCTTCCGAATGTATCAGCAAGGATAGCAATGATATTTGCGCCGGAGTCTTCTTTAACTGCTCTAAGACAGAGTAGTCATGCAGCTTCATCTTTTTCAAGAATTCTTCCGCCTCTTCATCGGTGACCGGCTTTTTCAATACTGCCGGAGTGGTCTTCCTCAATTCCGCAGGGGCAAAACATCTCCCCGAGCGGGTCAACCCTTGGGCTTCACAAACTTCCTCTTTCACCTCCTTTCCTCTGTAAGTCACTGTAATCCGAGCATAATTCCATGGGACAGCCCGGCTATCAGTTACTGGCAGCTGTGTTGCCGGTTGGATGATGAAAGGATCCATTCGAACGCCCGCTACTGTCAAGATGGGCTTGATTGCTGCCCCTGGTACAACTATCTTGGCCGGCTTCACCGGTACTTCGTTCACACTTTCCTTTCCTGCTTCCGACTCTCCTGGTATGTCTTTCTTGCAACTGGGCGACTCATCACAGCTTGGCCCTTTTCTCGTTCCTGCCCCGCTAGACTTAATCATCATTACGGTCTGAGAGGCTTTCTCCTTTCCTTCCTCCGCCCGTACCAACTCGATCATGTTGGTCTCATGATGAGTTGGAAGCGGGTTTTGGTTGATGTTGGGCTCTGTTGGAGTCTGGACCTCAATCCTGCGAGTGTCAATGAGCTCCTGGATGGCCGTCTTTAGCCTCCAACACTTTTCTGTATCATGTCCCGGACATCCCGAGCAGTAGGCACAATTTACCGAATGGTCCAGGTTTTTCGGAAGAGGGTTTGGCAGCTTAGCTTCAACCGGATTCAGCAACCCTACTTGCTTTAACCGGTGGAACAGACTAGTGTAAGATTCTCCCAAGGGAGTGAAAGTCTTTGGCCTCGGCGCCCTGTCGCCCCTGAATGCCTGGTTCGGACGGAAACTCGCGCCCGAGGGGTTTCTGTAAGCTCTTGGGGGTGGATGATTGTTCTGGGGGTTTGGCGCACGCCACGGTGCATGAGCGGGAGGTGCGGAATAGGACTGTGCATGGTGGACAGTAAAATGAGGATCAGGTGCGGGATAGTAATGTTGCGGGTGGCTATATGGGTTGTGGGAGTAATTTTGGTGGTGAGGTTGGGGTGGGCTATATTGGGGTGCGGGGCCTCTATTTCTGAACCATGCCCCGGACTCGACGGCCGCAACTTCCTCTCTCCTCTTTTTCCCCAGTACTCCTCCAGTACCGCTTTGGATAGCCTGAGTGGTGGCTTTCAGTGCTGAGTAGCTCATGATCTTGTTGGCCTTCAAACCCTCCTCGATCATACCCCCCATTTTTATCACCTCGGTGAATGATTTGCCTACGGACGTTACCAGATGTCCGAAGTAGGTGGGCTCTAATGTCTGCAAGAAGTAGTCCACCATCTCGCTCTCTCTCATCGGTGGATCCACCCTGGCCGCCTGTTCCCTCCATCGGAAACCAAATTCCCTGAAGCTTTCAGCGGGCTTCTTCTCTATTTTTAGCAATGATAGGCGGTCGGGGATTATCTCAAGATTGTATTGGAACTGGCCGATAAAAGCTTGAGCCAGATCATCCCACGTAAACCATCTACTGGGATCCTGTCTAGTGTACCACTCCAACGCCGATCCTCCCAGACTCTGGCCGAAGTAGGCTATCAGAAGCTCGTCCCGTCCTCCGGCCCCTCTCATTTTACTGCAAAACCCCCGCAGGTGGGCCACTGGGTCACCATGCCCCTCGTATAAGTCGAATTTGGGCATTTTAAATCCTGCTGGCAACTGGACGTCCGGAAATGGACACAGATCCTTATAGGCGACGCTGACCTGGTTGCCCAAACCGTGCATGTTCCTGAAGGACTGCTCCAGGATTTGAACTTTTCTGACAACTTCCTCGTGTTCCGAACTTTGGAAGTGCTTTTCCGGTTCTGCCGGATTGTCCCAGTGAGGTGTATGTGATTGTGGTTCAGGAGCCCTGAAAGTAGGCTCTGGAGGATAGTAAGAGTTGTCATGGATCCGAACATATGGCTCGCTGGCCGGCCTTTGCAGAGGAGCAGGTGGAGGTGCTACAAAAACAGGGGCGACTGGAGGAGGATTTGGTTTGGCTGGTGGAATGTGGGTGGCATATGGATTTTCCCCCTGAAAGTATGGATAGCTCGGGGCGCTTGTTGAAGGATCGATGGGCGGATGTTCCGGAGCTGAGGCGAGAGTAGGGCGGTTTGGTGAAGACTCTTCCCTGGCCCAGGCCAGGTGCATCTCTGTTATCTGTTGTTTTAACCGGTCTACCTCTTCTTTCATGATTTGTAGCTCGGACTTTTCTTCCTCGAGACTCTTGCCAGAACTCGACATGCTTACTGTAACTGGTCCTTTGGATCTAGTACGGTAGTGATGGCTGGCCAGGATATTCTGTCAAACCAACTGCTAAACTTTCTGGAACACGCAACAAACTTGTTAGTTCACCGAGTTTGACAGATATGTTATAGCACGTTGGATGCAATGCACCTAACCAAATAGCCCTTTCTACGTGTACTCTTTAACATGCGTCATTCCGGCCCTTTTTCTTTTTCTTTTTCTTTTTCTTTTTCTTTTTTTTTTCTTTTTCGACTATCTTTGCAAGCCTTATTGTTATTTAGCCTTTGGATTCTTTTTCTTTCTTTTTAGTGGTGGTCGAATCTTATGTGGATTGCCTACGTATCACGACCCCGCGTGAATCAGACCGAGCGTAGTTCTGGCAACAAGATTGTGGCAAAATTCAATAACTTTTATATCAAATAAAACCGTGTAGTTACAAAACACGTCTTACAACAATCAACAAAACAAAAGAAAATGCTTGACTGGGGAAAGTAAAGATAGAACTGCCAACTGGCTTGATTTAACATTTCAGAATACATTTTCAATTAAAAATCTAATGCCCTAAAACTCCTGGGGGCCTGCGAGGCATCATTCGGCCTTGCCGCAGGCCTCGGTGTGAGGTCTTTGTGCAGTTCCCTCAGCTCTTCCATGATCCGATGAACATAACCCATGATTGAAGCGAAAAGGTCGGCGCGGGGCATTCGTTCACAAGCTAGGCACTTCATGGTGACATAGTGCCCGATTTCTCCGATTCTATCCTTGATCATGTCCCTTTCTCCGAGTAGCCGCTCTATTTGCTGGTTTTTCGTCCCCAATCTTCGAGCATTGTTGGTGACTTGATCTAGGAGCCTATCCACTTGTCCTTGCAGTCGGGCCATCAAATTGTGGCAGCGGTCGAGGTCCGCTCTGGCATCTTGGGCTTGCTTGAAAACCCGCTCCCTAAGGACAACATTTGCTTCCCTCGGGCTAGTGATGATATCAGTGTAATCTTCTTCTACCCGCTTTAGGTGAAGTGCATGTTGATGTGCCTCCTTTTTCCAGCTAGCACGGATCCTCGTTACTTGGGCTTTTGACTCGTCCAATTCTCTTTGGATGTCGGTGACTTGGCTTCTCAAACCCCTTATCAATTTTTCGTCGGCCCGACTCCTCGACTGTCTGTCAGCATCTCTTTTCATTTGCTGGATTTGAGCTCTCAAGAAGTCATTTTCTTGTGCCAACTTCTTTTGTCTCCTTCGTCGGTGGCGGCTTGCATGTTCTTCTCGAACTGAAGGTCCCGGACCTGCTGTTCTATCCTGCCAATCTTCGTCCTGTACCCCTCCTCCTTTGCTAACCAATCCCATTGTTCCGTGAATCTTCCGTGAATTGTTGGACATGGGCTCTTTTAGAACATTTCCGACGAATCTGAAATCTTTTCCCGAACCACACGTTGTACTTTGGATCCACCTCTCCCTTGGCTAATTCCCGGACCATGGTTTTAGGCTCAAGGAACCGACACTCGTGCCACAGCCTTCTAACCTTCTCTTCGGGGAAGACAACTCCCGGGCTCAACTCAATGGCATACTTCCTTAGGTCTTGATCGGTAGGAATAACCTGAAACCTTCCTAGTTGACGTAATACACGGTGAGGGACATATGGTTGGACACTGCGGATCCCCATCAGAAGGATGTAACACTCCTCGGCTGCCATATATATTACTTCAGTATCGGGTAACCACCCGAACGCCCATTCAATCTGATCGGCTTCTATTGAGCTTAGTCGTGCAAGCCATGCCTCGACGCCTTCGGGGAATACAGCACCCATCATCCGTTCTTCGAAACCCCTGATACAGTTTTTTCCGGTCAACCCATGGTTCATGTATTGTGTTCGGTGATGGAGGTGTTCTTGCATCCATAATTGGAGTAACAGATTGCAACCTTGGAAGAAATTGCCCCTTCTCGGCATACAGTCAAGGCTCGATAGATTTCGGACAAAACCAAAGGGACCACCGTGCTGGTAGCCTTTTTGATTGCAACATCGGCTATTCCTACCAGACTTATCTCTATTTTCTTATCTTCACGCGGACAAATCACAACCCCCAAGAATGTCGTTAGGAATGCTAGAATTCGTCTGGCCTCCCACTTGGTTCTATTCCCTGCGTGAGTCAGTCCAAGGTTTGACTCTTCAAAACCCCGAGGAGTGCCGTACCGTTGATATAAGAATTGGAGGTCGCAACACCCTTTCAGCAGATCATCATTTTTCACCTTCCGACTAATGCTCAGCAGATCCAGAAACCCATGTGGAGATACCGGTCTTGGTGAGAGTAGGTATTGCCCTCTTAATTTCCCATTTAGTCCTGCATAGCCCGCAATTTCCTCTAATGTGGGCGTCAGTTCGAAGTCAACAAAACGGAACACATTGCGGGTCGGATCCCAGAAAGATACCAGTGCCTTGATGATGTCTTCCCTTGGCTCGATATTCAACAGATCAACCAAACCTCCCAAAATTCTCCCTACAACCTTTTTGCTACTGTCTTCCAAATCGTTCCACCATATACGGAGCTGCTGAGGGACCTCACTAAAGATTGAAAATGATTTATTCTGATTCGTGCTCATCCTGCACATTTATTAAGGTGATTTAAATAAGAAAACAACTTTGTTTTGCTAAAAATAAAAAAAAAATCAGTTTTCAATCACGGCCTTTCAACGTCTCGGGGACGAAGGCTTTTAAGGCCGTGGGGTAAATTGATCGAAATCAAAATTGACCCAAAGGTGGCCGTTTATACGAAATTAGCCTTCCGGCGTCCCTTCCGGGAACATTCGGCTATTTTTGAAAACAGCGTCACCGATTTATTTAGTACAAAAATTAATTTTTCAAAAAGTGAAGTTGGACCCGATGGAGGTTGCCTACGTATCTCACATCCGATGAGAATCAAACCCCCGTAGTTCGGTTTTGACGAAACAAACGGCATTATTTATTTATTCACTTTACTAAAGGAAAATAAATAAGCTATTTCTATCTTAAGAGTAAAACAGATTTTTTTTTTCTCTAAAGCCGGTCAGCATGCAAGTCTATAACAGATAAATGCGCAAGACAAACAGGATGCAGCAGGATAGTCTGTTCATTTCAGGTCACCTGTCCTAGACGGACCCAACCCCTGTGTTGAGTCCCCTAAGCCAAAATGTGACATGATGCAAATAAACGTTTCCTACTAGGGATCCGGCATGAAGCTTTGTTATTCTAGGTTTAAAAACATGGGTTTATCTGTTCTAGACTTGGCTTACCCGAGCGGACAGCTCGAGCCGAGGAGGAGGCAGCAACCCGGGAATACAGAAGCTTCACCGGTTTTGCAACTTATCCAAACCTCGTCCTAAAATGGGAATTAGACACTATACAGAAAAGAAGTCACACGAAGTGCACCCTTCTTCATGATTTAGAAGACTCAGAAAGGAGATTGGTTCCGGCACAATTTATATGTACAGTTCATACAATATCAAAGCGGTAAAAACAACATTTTGCACATTGATGCCAACATGTAAAAAAATCAGATAATAAAATATGCCAAACACAACAGTTATTCCGAGCTCGAGTTCTAACGGAAATCCCCAGCAGAGTCGCCAGAGCTGTCACACCTCTTTTTTACGCACCCGCAAGGATGCAAAGAGTTTTTTCCAATTAAAGGACAATCGAGATGGGATTTATTTTAATTATTTCAGAGTCGCCACTTGGGAGATTTATGGTGTCCCAAGTCACCGGTTAAATCCCGAATCGAGGAAAAGAATGACTCTATTTAACAGTCCGTGAACCGGAAATCCGGATAAGGAATTCTATTAACCCGGGAGAAGGTATTAGGCATTCCCGAATTCCGTGGTTCTAGCACGGTCGCTCAACTGTCTTGTTTGGCCTATCCATCTGTTTTTTACAATTATGTACTTAGTGCAAGTTAGTACCCCTTTACCGCTTTTATTATTGGTTGTGATTTACGAAAGAGAAAGTTGCTTAAAAATATGCTTTCGAATCACGTCACATGAAATGCACCCGGATCCTCGACATACTCTTATTCAACATTTCGGGGTTTGGATTTGGGTCGCATGAAATGCACACCCGTATTTAAAAAGGTAACACTAAAATATATGCCCGGATCGACTACTTATTTACGTTGTTGAGAAAGGCTTGATATTCGTTAAGAAACGACGCATCTCGAAACCTAAGTATTTATATGTACATTTATGACGGCTATGTGATTAGTGTAACTATTGGGCGAGGCATACCTTTGATTCAAATCTAAAGCGAACTACATCTCATTGTATCTTACTTAAGAGTTGATTCCAAATTACTTAAAACTTACTACGAACCACATCGCATGAAATGCGCCTGTGGTTCATGACATGCTTTATTCATTCTTGCCCGAAATTGGGGTCGGGTCACATGAAATGCACCCCCGACTCTTTTAATCTAATTATGTCATTCCATTGAGTAATAACTCCCTAGCTAATCTTGCTTTTAGCGTAAGGTCTAACGTTATCAGATTCGGAGATTACACACACGAGCAGAGAAGATTGAATATAGATACAACAGACTAATTCAGGTTTACGCGCTTATCTAACGACAGTATATTTTTGGCCTAGCTACACTTTCCATAACCAAAACTAACAGTACAAGCTTAATTGGAGAATAACAGGATGTACTTAAACATAGGAACTTTAAGCGACTACATGTTTCAATGGACTTTATGCATAAGCTTCAAACTTCAATCTTTCGAACCAAGGAACTACATTAACAGAGGTGTGTACCTGGAATGCGGAAGAACAAGGAAGAGTGAGCAACGGCAATGCAGTAACAGTAGCGGGAACAGCAACAGTAAATCAATAATCGATAGACCAGCAACCAAATAGATCAACAGCCAACACAAACTAATGAGCCAACAGCATCAAATCAACCCAACAGTATCAAATGAACACCAACACAGTAGCAGATGAACACCAACACAGCAGCACACACTCAAAACAGCAGCATACACTCAAAACAGTAGCACACACTCAAAACCAGCAACGATAATCAACCCAGGCAGCAACCAAATGGACCAAACAGCAATACAAATGAACAAAAGAACAACAAAAGAGTGGTAATGGTCGACAGTAGCAACATACACCCAACACAGCCAAAAATAAAGGCCCAGCACTACCAACAATACAAGAACAGCAACAAACCAGTGACCAAACTGGATCAAAACCACGAAACAGTCCAGACCAACGAAACAGTAGCTCCTTTTGTACCTTTGTATCTGTTTTTCTCCCTAGTTATGACTATGATTTTGCTCTCCAGGTGTTCTACTTGTCACACTCTATGTTTTTGCTCTCAAGGTACTGTTTTGCCCTACCAGATGCTCTCAAAATCAGTATGTATCTCTCAATGTATGAATATGCTACTGTTTTTGCTTCTCCAGGATGCTCTCAAGTCTGTCTCTATAATGTGTGTGTATGAATGCCTATCAATGTCTCTATGAATGTATGTCTATCAGTGTATATCTCCAGGTATTTTGCTTATCACAGATGCTCTCAAGTCTGTCTCCTCTCAAGTGTATGTCTGTATGAATATCCCCATCAATGTCTATATTGATGCTATATTTATAGCTACAGCCCCTCCAGAACACCTGCCCCTAATTAACTAATCACCCTGCCCACTCCCAACTCTGCCAGACCCATCAAATGCCCTGCATTCCCCACTACCTACTGTCCAGTATGGACTCCAGCATTAAACAATAAGGCTGGGGGCAGGGCATCAGTGGGATACCCTGCTATGCTCAGTTCCACTAGCCTAGTATGGACATGTGATTAAACAATTAACTACAACCAATTACCCCCCTTTTATCTGAATGTAACAGTAGCCAACCCCTACTCTAGTGAATTGCATCAGGCAGATTCAAGGGATCGATGTTACGAACTGATTCATTGACGGCTTTAATCACATTGGACTCATGATTCGTTTTAACTACTAAAACAGAAGAATTGGCCAAATAAAGGGCCTCAAATGAGAAGAAACAGACCAAACGGGTATGGGAAATTAAAAACATGAGAAACTGAAATAATGAATGAAACAAACACACATATTCACACAAATCGACTTAAAACGACCAAAGAAGGAGTGAATACCTCAAAAGAAGACTGCCGACCAAACTTCGAACTAAAACTCGGACTTATTGAAGCCAAACGGGCTTTAATCAAGATGTTCTCGATTGAGAACACCTGGACTAAAGTCCCTTGGACTTCAATTGTGGCTAACCCGGCTTGAATTGAATTTCTTCAAAATTAGGGTTCTTGGGCTCGGATTTGGGGCTTTTGCATTTTTGGTTAGATTCGAAGCAAACCAATGTCAATGGGAGTGTGGGGGAGGTGTGGGGAGGCTGTGGTGTGAATTTGGGGTAATTTGGCATAGGTTCGAGTTTGACTCGAATCTTCAAATGAAGATTCGAGGAGCTCCGGCATGATTCGAGGTTAATGGAGGCTGGGATCGTGATGGGGGAGGTGAGGGGAAGGGTTTGGCATTGGTTTGGGTTTGATTGGCCTACCGGAACCGCCGTGAGGCGATTTCCGGCAGGCGGAGGAGTGGTGGCGGACGGCGGCGTTACGCCTGGTCTCTGAGGACCTCTGGGAGACGAAGGGAGAGGGGGGTCTGGCTTGGGGGGGGGGCGGGGTATGAAATGAGGAATATATACCATTTGAGAAGTTAAATCCTGATCGTTGGATCAAACTTGATCAACGATCAGGATCTTCTCACTTAAACCAAACGGGGTCGTTTGGTCAAGTCATAAGCTGGATGCATATTAGAATTAAAGGATTAATCTGGGCCGTTGGATAATAAAATCCAACGGTCCAGATCAAGTGTTACACAAGCTTAAGCTGGACGGGTATTTGGGCTGGATTAGAAAAAATTCATTTGGGCCTGGCTTTTAGACTGAATTTGGCCCAGATCGGATATTATATGCTATATTGTATGCATATGTGTATATATATATATATATATATATATGTATGTATACATATATATATATATATACACACATATGTATATATACCAACCTATAACACCGCTGTTCTTACTACAACTAACGCACACAGTTACATATCGCCCAAAAAATGTAAATCACATGACTTCGATATCAAACACTGAAAATGCAAAGCCTAGCATATATTTTTGTATTTTTTAATTTAAATAAATAAACGTGCACACAAAAGATAAAATTAACACAAAATCACACAAATCATGCCCAACACGAAACTATTTTTATTTTGAATTTTCTGGGAGTACTTCCCGAGTAAGGCAAAAATCACGTGCTCACAATAAGTCACTAGGAACAATGTCCTCAATTGAAGGTTCTGAAGAAGGGTTAAAAAGTTCTTTACCTTTAGAGGGAGATACTTTAGAAGAAAAACTTGTGACATTCGGGTTTGGAGAAGAAGGGGTATTACCAGATGACTCCTCGAGCGATGACCTTAAAGAGCAAAGTCTTCCCTCTTTGTCTTTGCTGAGCCTAAGCGAAGAAGGGGCATTAGGAAACTGAGCAAGGTTCGGGAGCTTTTTGGGGTTAGATTTTGAAGATTCCATTGCCGGTTAAAATTGGTTCTTGGGAGAAAGGAAAAAGGGATTACTGGAGGCATAAGAAAGTTGAAGATTCAGAGTATGGTAAAGAGGCAACTAGTAAAACTAAAAAGGTATAAATGAAAAACTATATTAAGGAGAACTGTCACTTCTCGAAAAGAAAGGTTAAAAAAGCCTGGAAAAAAGGGTGTATGGCTGTAGGGTCGAATCAGAATGCGACACGTGTAAAGAGCATTAAATGGAGGAGACAATTGAAGCGCCAACACTGACACAACATTTATGATTTCAAAAATTTCCTTTTGTAAGAATCCACTTTCCATATATTTAAACGGTAAATAAATGGAAAGTGGGGGGACTATCTATATTGGGAAAAAAAATTATGAAGTGGCAAGACACATGGAATATCAGACAAATTTTTTTTATTATTTTGAGGAGGAGATACGAAGAAGTAAATTAGGTACGGGCTGAAATTCGATTAAGAAGTCCCGTACCTATTTAGAACAGGTGAGAACTTACCTACGGAGATGAAGGACATCAACAGCAAATAGACACGAGCTTCGTATATGTTCAAGACATCCAACGGTAACGAGCCAAAAAAGCATTTAAAGCATGGATCTGAAGGCAGAAAGGAGTCTAAATTCAACCCTTAAACATCCTATACGTTAAAGGATCAGCATTTATTGAAAATAATTGTGTAACGACCTATCTAATGTTATTTATTGCTCATTAAAACTTACGCTTTATTCTTCCATCTAGAGTTAGCTATAAAATGAGGAAGTTATACCCATTGTAAGACACAACAATCACTGAAATACAATTTTTTTTACTGTCTATTATAATTATTGAAAGCCTATTATATTTTTTCGGTCTCTTGATTATCAGTAACCCGATTTCTCTATTATTTTCTAGCTTTTATCGAAGTTCAATATTTTGGTTAAACAATGTGGAAATTAAGAACTAGGGCAGAAAGTTAGTAGATAGTTGAGTGTTTTCATTGTCTTCCTTCTTAATACTCCTTTTATCCTTAAATCGCTATTACTACATACAACTTTTTTGCTATATCTTGGTTTCAGAATTTTATGAAAAGTATTTTTGAGCAAAATATAATACACTTAGAAGCGCAGTTTCTAAGAATTAGGCCAAATATTAATTAATGCTTAAAAGTATTTTTTTAAAATTAATTACCCAAACAAAAATTATTTTTCACTATAAATACTATTTTGAAAAGCACTTTAAAAAAATACTTTTCAAAATAAGCTTGCCAAATATGCTACTTTATTAATTACTGCAGGCTTAAAAGTTTACTGTAGCTAGAATAACACGCCAAGGGCCTTAAAAACTTTCTCTATCAACTACTATGCTAAATAAATAAAGGTTACTTATATCAGACTATCAGTCTTACCTGTAGATGTGCTGTACATTTTTGCATTTCCTTTAGAATTCACGAAAAAAAATAGAGAAATTAGAGTTTATGTTATACTCTCAGATTACTTCGAAAGCAATTAAACCTGAAAATAAAGCAAGTAAAATTGCACTGGTTAATTAAAAATTTATATTACACTGATGATTACCTAAATATATTTACAAGATCACTAGATAATTAGATAAATCCACGAAACATTATATCAAATTAAGAATTTTGAAGCTGATGGGCCGTGTGGACTTTTAGTTTTATCAATTTCAAAGATGAAAGATATATCAATTAACAGATGAATATATTTAGACTCCCAATCACCCCTCAACTTTTGGGTAATTATATAGTTTAGAAATGAGTGTACATAAAGGGTGTGTTTGGTACGAAGGAAAATGTTTTCCATGGAAAATGTTTTCCTAGAAAATATTTTCATGGAAAATGAGTGGTTTTATCACTTATTTTCTTTTGTTTGGCTGGTAAGTGGAAAACATTTTCCGGAAAATATTTTCTATTGTTTGGTTAGAGAGTAGAAAATAGTTTTTTTTAGAAAAATATTTTTTATGCAACTCTCCTCACCCTCCCCTCCCACATTTAAGCCAATCAAACATGAGAAAATTGGAAAACTTTTTCCAGAAAATGTTTTCCTTCGTACCACACACACTTAAAGTCTTTTCCAGATCCCACTTATGAGAGTATACTGATTTATTTTTCTTTTTTGTTGTTATTGTGTGTACTTCGCTAGTTCGAGCAGTGGCGGGGCCACCTTACAGGAAGGGATGTCAAATGACACCCCTTTACGGGAAATTATATGAATATATACTATTTATTGATTCCACTTAATTTTCTAGTACGTTTACTTTTATATATTTTGATACCTTTTAACCAAAAATTCTGACTCCACCACTGTATCCAAGCACTAATAGTACTAGATTCTATACTTAGACATTTAATCATAGACTGAAGCTCAAAAGAAAAGCTACATGCTAGTATTAAATTTATACTTATAATGTTTTAATAGATTAAGAATAATGTATATATTATTACACGTTGAAACGCGTTTTAGGGTTAGGTAGACAAAATAGTACTGCTACTTAGCAATTAGTTGCCATTAACCAAATTTTCGTGAACCCCATTGGAATTATACGAGATTGTTGTTGCTAGTAACCAATTTTCGTGAAAAGATACACCTTGAGAAGCAACATAAGAAGAAGAAAGAAATTAAAAGAGACCAGATGGCCAAAAAAGAGATTATATATGTATGAGATTGTAATGACTAAAGAATTATGTGTTGACATGATTGCTGATGGAAGAGCAAAAAAGACAAAGAAAAATATAAAACTCAGCTGTCTAAAATATCAAAATTTAAAGTGAGATTTTTTAATTAAAAAAAGTGGGAGAAGACTAAACCCTAAAGGTAGATTGGCAAAATTTATAATGCAAGTTTCCTACTGGGGACCCGCCTATGAAAGCAATGCATGCATGTGGTCCTTTTATTTTTGATTTTTCTTCTTACGTACACAGAGATAAAAAGATCAAAAAAGCTTCCAAAACCCTAATTATCTTTAGTACCACATGTCTTGAGTTACGTTCTTCATCTTCTTAGTCATCTCCTTTTCATGATTTATAAGGACCACAAACTATCTTTTCATTCTTAGATTAGGATTAACTCCTCCTTACAACATGTTTTTTGTTGGATCCCAAGGAAACTCCAACAAAATAATTGCTTCAAATCTCCATCTCTCACTTGTCTCTTTCAACAACGCCACCCCCTTCCATCGATCTTCTACTAAGGCCTTGTCTGTTTGTACTTATTGGAGGTCTGAATCATAATCATTCAGATCTCAAATATTAAATGTGTTTGTTTTTAAAGTTTGAATCTTAATTATTAGATCTTAATCATTAAGTATATTTGTTTTCTTTACTTCATAACCACTTAATGAGTCTGAATAGGTCTGTATGATTAAGATCTATAGTAGAAACTTAATTTCATTAAGATGTTATCACATATTCATTATTAATTGCAGCTACCGACTACTATTTTTAACTACCACTATGCTGCCACCACCACCATACTCAACCCCCACCCCCACCAACACCACCTCCACTACCATCACGCCACCATCATCCTTAATCACAGCCGTCATCATTATCGGCTGCCACCACCCACTATCCCACCACACCGATCACCATCATTCTCACTCACAATCAACACTCATCCACCTCAACTACCACAATTGATCACCCCATCACCATCAACAATCACATGCGGCACTGGCAGTCATTATAACCTATCAACACCCACCCACCACCTTCTTCTGTCACAACTACTATCACCACTCGCTATATTAACACCCACCCACCACCTTCCTCTGTCACAACTACTATCACCACTTACCATAATAACTATCACCATCACCATCCTCAATCATAGTCGCTACCACTAGAAATCACTACTAATTACTAGCATGAACCGCCATCATCAAAAAAGACTACACCAACTACCGCCTCTAGTCGGTGTTCACTCGTTAACCATCACCACCACCAACTATCATATTTTAAAAATACTATATATTTTTATTGATAGAATATTAGATCATTTGAATTTTATGTTTATTAATTTTCAACTAAAGATAAATTTTATACATTCAGATGTTAAAAATCAAACACTCTTAATTATTTAGTATTCAGATCTTAATACACATCTTAATATATTCAGATGTATATTCAGATTCATATATCTTAATCTTAATACACATCTTGATATCCATGTGTGTATTCAAATTTAGACGTTTTAATCTTCAAAAATATAATATAATGAGGCCTAAGTCTACTCCTATCTTTCGCCTTTTTTTCTTCTCCTAGGCAATAACTATTCTACCAAAGTAGGATAAGGATTTAAGCATTATGAGTTTTAATTTGGGGTTCTAACACATCTCATTTGATTTACTAGGTTCGAAATCTCTAATTTATATTTATTTAGTACTAATTTAATAAATAACTAAGGTTCTAGCAAAAGCTAATCGGTTCGGATGAACCATTAAATGTATGCGAGATTCACCCTGTACTCTATCACTTTCTTCATTGTTCTAAAATTGAGATAATTTGAGTTTAAGCTCTATTCACTAACATGGAGTACAATTTTCCTTTCATAGAAAATTTATCAAGTTTAGTAACCTCCAAAAAAATTCATGACAAGTCTAATAAGGTAATTTGGAAAATAGAGCAATTACCATTTATAACAAGTTAAATTACACCAACAATGCAAATATTCGCACTATATTATCTGTGTGTATGCTTTAAATCATACTTTTATAGATGAAAAACATGCTGAAAAGTTTAAAAAGAAAATTAGTGTGCATTCAGAAAAAGCTCGATAAATCCTTAACAATTCTTAACCAAGGAATAGCCTGATGCCAAAAAGATATATATTACCTTCTATCCTTACAACGTAACAATATAACATAAGAATACAATTCTGAACTTGGTGTACATAGAAATAAAACAAGTGATCTCAAACATGGAGATTTCCAGTCATCAGTATTTTACCAATGGATGTCATATATAGGAATTATCAGCAGAAATTAAAAAAGAACCCATATTGTTGTTATTTTATTATACCGCGATATGGAACTGTTCAGGCAATGAGCCACATACCTCTAGTCTTGAATAGCCGGCAGCTTATAATGAAGCTAATTAATTCATAAAATGAAACATTCGGTCGAAGAATAACAAAATCATCTCTGTCTGATCTCCGATCTCTGTTTGCTCTGATACCATGCTGAAGTATGTAATCATTTCATGTAAAAGCTCAACCTCTGAATGACGACGCACACTATATTTTTTTATACTTAATAATGTCTTAAACAGAAAGGATCAACAACAATCTCAATTGGAATTATGAAACTCCCTATCCTCGTTAGGCTCCCTTCCTTCACTATTTTGCGAAGGTAGAAAATGGAAAGGTCTTACATGAGATTGGCTAGTGGAGTCAATAGAATGTCTAAAGGAATTAGCACTTGACATAGGATTTTCTGAACTCAACATTTGAAAGTTGATTTCTTTCGGATCAAACTGATCTGATGATGCTCCAGCATTAATATTATGTGGATGGAAAAATGATTGTGGTAATCCTTGTGGATAAACAAGAACTTGTGAACCTATTGGCATAGACATTACATTATTGAAGTTGTGAATATCTTCATGTTGATGTGATGATGAAGTCCCATGATGATGATTTTCTGAATGAGCTAGGGATAAATTTGAAGGATCCCATTTCAAGAAATTAGAATTGTATGGTAAGGCAACATTATTTGATGGTTCTAATGGAACATCCCAATTGATACTGGTACTACTCGTGTTCTTAATACCAACTTCTTTATTAATTAGAGAACCTCCAATTCCTAACATAGGATAAAGATTTGGGTTCAAACTCCCTGGAGGAATTTGCAATGGAGGCAATTCATCAATTTCATCCTTAGCTGCATTAAGTAACCAATCAACAACTTTGCTAGGTTGATTAAGCCCTAATCTGTCTTGAAGATCATATAATTGAATAGCAGTGGGAACTGAAAGCCTTACTCGTCGATCTCTTAGCCCTCTTACGGTGCAAACTTTGCTGTGCCTATCTTTCCCCCCAAAAGCTCGCGAAACACGAACAATTCTTGGATCTTTTAGCCTTGTCCATGATGTTGTTGAATTAGATGATGATGAAGCTTTATTATTTGGAGTACTCTTATTTCCATCTTCATTTGGATCTCCCTCCTGCTTGTTTACTTCTCTTGTAATCATCTTATAGTGTCTCTCATAATTGAGGGGAAAAACAGTTTCCCTAGGGATATGATCTTCTGAACAAAAAGGTAATGGCTTACTCTTTTTTTCTGAAATATCTCTGTGGCCTTCTTCTTGATTAGACTAAAGTTTCTTTGTTCAATATGCTAGTCGCTCCTTGATTTCTGTTTGTACCCCGAGACAAAAACAAATAAAAATTATACTATATAATTTAGTATAGACAAGAAGTAAAACTAATTAATACCCTAAAAGCTTTTTCTGCTCACTTATACAACAACAACGTCTTAATCTCAAATAAGTTATAGTCTACGGCTTGTTTGTATCGCTAGAAGAAAACACTCATAAGAGAAGGGGGGGAGGGGGAAGAGAAAAAGAAAATCATGAAATTGCAAGTATAAGCATTTAAAAATTCATGTACAAAACTTAAGAATGAGATATAACTAGCTATAGTAAAATCTCTTTAACTTGGTTTTATTAGAAAGACATGATATTAAGATAAAGCATGAAAATTGACATGCCCTAAATTTTTGTAGAAGAACATGAAATACTAGAGACAAGCTAGCTTAATTACCCCATAATTTTGATGATGATTTCAATCAAGTAAAGAGAGAGCTGCTCTATATGAAGGGACAGTGCTTAATTTCCTCAATTTCTGTAAACAGTTTAAAGTTTGTATGAAGGTTTAGAAAGAGGAAATTCTCTTTGATTTCAGAGAAGAAACATTATATGGAAACTAGATGATGTGCTAGTTGAAAGAGAAGCTAAGGTAGATGCTGGAGTCCAACCGACCATTTACACATAAGAAAGAAAGCAATGGACCACAGATTGCCACGTATAGTTTGGCATCTAACAGATAAATAATGTGCCCGTCAATTTCTTCTATCAAATTCTCATCACGCTTGCTGAGCTATCATGGCCCTAGCTTAATGAATTATAACTTTATTTTCCTTTGCTTATTTTGCCAACATTAGTAACTTACCAGTAAGAAACAATTAGCTTAGCTCGTCCTTAATTAGTAATGAAGCAAAGATATGTTACTATCTTTTCAAATAATATTTGGGGACCGTTTTTATTTTACATAGAGAAAAGTTGGCCTTGATGCTTTATCGACAACTACAAAAGGCAGGAATTTTTGTTGAATTCGTATATATCACATGGGTCAACAGAAGCACGCCTTCCTACTGTGATTAGTTAAAAGTCTCTCACTATCTATCAGAAACTCAAGTTTGTTTGCATATTTTTGTCAAATTGAGCTCAACTTATACACAATTTCAAGATTTTTATTCAACACAAATTAACTTAACTTAATAATATTAGAATCAGACTCATTCCAATACTTGGTTTATCCGATAATGAGCCTCCCATTATGTTGCTCATGTTTTAGTTGTCAGGCCTGGGTGTAACTTGTCCCAATCAGTTATGGGATAGATTCTCCATTGGTAATTCAAAAATAGAAAGAATATAAATAAATGCGCATACGCGGGAAGGGGCCCCCACTACTTCTTCATTCAGGGGGAGGGGGGGAGACTAGCCTCATTACTTCCCACTGGGCGAGAGGTGCACCTAACCCACCTACCCACTCATCAATCACGATGTTCAGCTGACTTGAAACTCCGACCATCGTCTCAGTGAAGTAGCCCATGGGTATGGGATACGAACGATTAAGAGTTCTTGCTTAAAAAAAAGGTACGTACTAACTAAGAGTGGAATCTATCCTGACTTTGAAGTAACGCTTGATTGAGGGATGAACCCCGAATCCGTATTTTCCGGTACTATGCCTACTCCCCTTTCCTCTTTCAATGCTGAATTGCTCTCGTTATATGGTCTAGAACAATTATCCTCGCCTCATAGAATAGTTTTTAGGTTGAGTTATTTCGAAAAGGTACGTTTCTTAATACTGTATGAGCTCGCAAAGGGGTATATTATTGAAGATATAATTTATTATTTAAAATATGATATGTCTACAATTTAAACTTTTAAACGAGATGGTTGATAGCACACACTTCAACAAATAGTGGGGATAGTTTCTTGAAGTTGCTATGTTGGATTTTCTCTTATATTTTGATCGTTTCTAGCTCATACTTAGAATTAACAACCAATATAATAGTATATAATATATAGATAGATAGGAATCTTGATAAGGAATTCGTTTAATATATAGTACTAGGAAAGTAAAGATCCTAAAGATCATTACACAAACGAAAAGTTAATTAGGAAGATAAGATGCATGGTGTTAATTTGTATTACTGCAATAGCAAATGTCATAGTGATAGCAACATGAAAGGGAGAGGAGAAGACTTTACAAAGGGGAGGGACCAAATTGATCATTTTCTTTACAATGCCCACTCAATAGATTAAGGACCACCTATCGCACTGCTATATATATTATATTGCAGAGAGATTTTGCACGGACCAACAACTTTAATTTATCTACCATAACAACTCACTCCATAAACTGAGAAAAGGTAATATATTCGCTATTATCTGCAACAAGAAATGAGCTTATTTATTTGCATTAATATCTTTTTAGCTATAGATGCATTTCC
Organism: Nicotiana noctiflora; assembly: GCA_032618575.1. Taxonomy (NCBI): domain Eukaryota; kingdom Viridiplantae; phylum Streptophyta; class Magnoliopsida; order Solanales; family Solanaceae; genus Nicotiana; species Nicotiana noctiflora. The sequence continues at coordinate 11,199 of JASVEL010003806.1, read as the reverse complement.
GTTTTAGCTTTTCTCTATGTAACTAAACTAGTTACGTACTATTTAAAACTAGCATCTATTACCACTAATATACTCACTTCGTATGTCTCATATTAACAGTTGTGGTTATTAAATTTAGTTGTCTTAAATTCTTACTAAAGCTAGTTGTCTTAAATTCTTTTTCACTTTAGAAATTCAATACAATTTTTTTTTAACCTTTAGGAGCCGACTCGGCATCAGCGGCTTCGTGCCGCACTGGAGTAATCCAATATGTGGTTTCGCACGTTCCACCATTTCTCCGTTCATTTCCAATAGTGGTCGTGAAACATCATGAGCAGCAGGATGTTGAGAGCTGGACGATAATAGCTCCTCCGCATCCCAAAGCGCGCTGCCCTCCTAGGCGGTGAACCGTCATAATTAGTGAATAAGTGTAAGCTTCGCTGCCCGATAGTATGGAGTACTGACCACACCGAGGGACAGGCCCTGAAGCGAAGGTAGTAATAATTATCGATCTTTGAAGACTACAAACCCCTAACTTTGTTCAAATACCAATGAAGAAATATTAAATATTAAGACATGAATAAATTTAAAGTGGTCAAAATTCCATCATAATTAATTTTTCTCAACGGACGGGTATAACAAAATTATGATAGATAATATGAGACGGGGGAGTAGCTTCTAAAACCATCGACATGCAAGGTCCCAGCCCCAGTTATGAGTTTTAAATTAGACAGATGCATGTTAGAGATACATTTAGTAAATACAAGTCTCACTAACCATTTAAGCTTTTAAATGAGATAGCAGTATATATCATACTATTAGTCTTAGATAGTAGTGGAGAAACAAATTAAATTTATATAAAAGGATTCAAATATTTATGTATAACGAAAAAAATTTGTTTCACTCAATTTGCATAGTATAATTTTTTAATGAATGAGTTGCCAATTGAATGACTTCCTTCTTACTAGCTTCACCCTGAAGAGCATGTAGAGGTCTTCGAGTCTCATCGCCACTCATTTATTTTTGTTGTAGGAAGAATATAACTTAAATAAATAAAAGTGTTATCTCTCTAGATGATAACTTAAGCTTTTAAATGAGATAGCTGAAATACTTCAGCAATGCAGAAACAGTTTCATGTTAATTTGTAGAAATGTAAGGATAATGTCTTGAAGAACTTGACTTTCTAACTGTTCATCTAGCTAGCAGAAGAGATTTAATTTATTTTAGGTATGTTCATAAAAAGTCAAAGAAATAAGAGAAACTGGCAGTCTGGCAGTAGCATAAAAAGGTGCACATTACAAGAACTTATAGCTCTATTGAAAAAGCAAACAAGAAACATAAAAGATTAATATATGACGGTATAGTAAACTACATAAATTTGTGAATTAATTGTACATCTTATGTGCAGGAAAGCATACAGCCTTTTTAATTGAAGCATCAAACAAATTTCACCACCTATAAACGGGCTTGATGAATTTTGTGGCATAAAGCCAAATTTTATGAGGGGCCTTAATTTTTAAATTTTATTTATTATTTATTTGAAGCCTTTTTTTTAGCTTTTCTTAAGTACAAATTTATTAATGATTTTATTATAATCAATAACTCCTAATAAGTAGTTCTCAACTAACAATATAACTAATTCATTTAACCTTTCTTGTAACATTGTTGTTCTTAGATAAAATTTTATTAATCTTAATTTTAAAATTTTCTTTCCGCTGAAGTAACGATAACATGAGTTATTAACACTATTCCATAAGAAATTTAGACATTTTAAAAAGAATTAAATCTTTTTATTTGATTAAATGTATCAATTAAACTGTTATCTTCTAATTGTACTATTTTTCTTAATACTTTTAATTCAGAAAATAAATTTGAACCATCAATATCGAATTGATAATTATGCTTTAAGGAACAATAAAGATTAAGGCATTATGTTTTTTAATTTCCAATATCTAGTAATCTCGGCTTTTACTGCCAAATAAAAATATGTTTATATACTTTGAATTGTTCAAATCTATTTGAAGCAAAAAAAAAAAAAAATAGAGTTGCCTATTATGTATAAAAGTAATTAACACTAAAGGACTCTTCGAAAGATTTCGATACTTTATTATCAACATTCGCATCAAATTGTTACTTCCTATAAATTACACGTTCTTACGAAATTCGAGCTCAATATTCATTTCAAGTGCAATTTCTTTGGTAGAAATCATAGCAATTATAAATTCTTATTCTCTATATTTGTTAAAGAAAAAAAATTAATTTTTCTCACTTTTAAGAACTTTTTGTAAAACTTGTACATAATGTATTTTCTGTGTGCAAATGGCAAGTACTACCGAAGGTCAGCAAGAAAAGAAAGAGGGGTTGATATTCATGTAAGGCCTCAAAAGGTCTATCAACCCCTGCAAGGGAAAAAAGTGGGGGGGGGGTCTCAAGAAAAAAAAAATCAGATGTCGTTTTGATTATTTCAAAAGGAATTATTTTTTGTGTTTAACGAAAGGAGAGACTTTATATTAAAAGCATAGGGGTTTAGTTATTAATTACATAACATAGGATAGGCCACGTAGCAGTTTTTCTCAATTTGTTTTTATTAAAACTTGTAACATAAAATTTGGAGGTATTTTCCAGAACGTAGTGTTTTCTTCGTCCGTTGTTTGTTGCTTGGTACTTCCATACATTACCGGAGCGCCAGATACAGAACTGTCTTTCCGATATATAAGGGTTACTTCTTCCACTCCAACAATATTAAGAAGAAAACTGTAATCATGAAGAAGATGCGAGTAGCATGGTTGTTCGTCTCTAGTATGGTTGTTCGTCTCTAAATAAGTTACATAATACATATGAATCGGTAATGTGACCGACCAACTTTGGTCGATAATTTATTTAAAATAAATATAAAATATTTTCTCTCCTTTACCGATTAACTTTGGTCGCTTTTTTGGACCATCGAATTTTGATCGCTAGTTTCCGGATTTCTAGTAGTGTGATAACATTTTAGGCATCATATTATCTGGTTACTATTTCTTACTAGTAATATTTATCATATAAATCTATTTTTAATTATTTGCGGGTGATTAGTTTGCGTAAATAATTTTTTAATATAGTATATAGAAATTTAACACTTTTAGGTAGGGGTGTACATAGGTCGGGTTGGTTCGGATTTTACAATTACCAAACCAAACCATATGTATCGGGTTATTAAATCTAAAGACCAAACCAAACCAATAAACTCGGGTTTTCACTCTCGGTTTTTCTCGGATTTTTCGGTTTTTTTGGGTTGTTTCCGGTAAAATCTCCCTAGAACAAAACATATAAATTGTGCACTGAATATTTCTTTAATCCTAGTAAGATACAACTATACAAAGTATTTTTCAAGAAAATAATACAAAATATGAGAAGTATCATGGCATTATCCTAAAATATTCAACGATAAAGACAATAAAATTATGTAATATAAATATTGCTAATTAAAAAGCTATAATAAAAATAAATATAATTTAAAAGTAATAAGTCATGATAAAATAAGTAGACTAATAAGGGAGTGTCAATCACATGACTAAACGCTAATAAAGAAAAAATAAAAATATGTTATGCATTTTTATCTAAATTATTGTAAAATAAAATATAAATATTCAATACATTCGTTCATAGTATTGAATTGAATGTCTTTTGTTAGCATTAATATTGATTTGATATAAGTTTAGGCTTTTGTTAGCATTATTTAGTTTACTAATGTTAATAGCTATAAAACTAATTGGAACATTCAAAAGTTTTAAATCCAATCTTAAAAGATAAAATTATAAATCTTTATAAGAAATATTTATAAATTACATCACAATAAGTATATTTATATATTAAATATATCTAATATTTCTATATATGTAATGTCGGGTTTGTTTGGTTTCGGTTTGACTTTCTTTAGTCAAAACCAAACCAAACCAATTATGGTCGGGTTTTTTTTCCCCACACCAAACCAAATCAAACCAAACCATAGTCGGGTTCGGTTTGATTCGGATTATCGGGTTGGTGCGGTTTGTCGGTTTCCTTTGTACACCCCTACTTTTAGGACAAACTGCGTTACAGACGTGATTAAAATTTCCAGTTCAATGGTCCCGGGACAGATTCAGAGGAAGTTAGACTTTAATTTCTTCAGAGCAGCTAAATGCTAGCTAATGAGTACTAATGCTCACCCCATTGATTTTAATTGCAATATATATATATATATATATATATATATATATATATATATATATATATATATATATATATATATATATATATATATCGTCTGATTCTCCTTGAAATAATTGAATTTTGTTCCAATCCACAGCCGCAAATTCCACCGACCCTTTACTGAAATGTTGAAATACCTTTTTACACCTTTATCATATGATGGATTATGAATTTGATTTCGTGTTCAACTTCTCCTTTACTAGGTGTTTGCTTACCTTCTGCTTGTGCGCCTTGACGTTAGTTATTTGTAGTTTTCAGTAGTTGTTAGGAGTAATATGGATAGGATAAGAGCCTTTTGTATCCTCTCAATATATATCATGATATTGACATGGTTTAATCAGTGATAAATATATACTACGACTGCAGCCTGCAGGCCAAAAGTAAAGGGAGATCGGCCAAACTATAGATTTTTGAATGCGAAATTAAAAGGGGGCGGGGCCATCTTGGACTAGCAAGTGTTCTTCTACAACTACTACTATACTCAAATTATTGCGACCGTCTTATCTAAAAATTTATATTAAAATTAATTTTAATTATTGTGATCATTTCATCTAAAGATTAAAATATTAAAGAAAGCATGCATTATTTACTTAATTTTGTCTTTGTTAAAAATGCTCCCTCACGTGCGGGCCTGATTATTTTTGGATTGGATCAGTGAAAACTTCTTTTTTTTTATCATGTGTGGTTGTGAGAATTCGAACTCAACGTACCTCTGTATGTTTTGATATTATTTTGAGTTGTTTGATCAAAATCATCTAAAAATTTAAACTATTAGAGAAAACACACTTCTATACTTAGTTTTGTCTTCAATAATGTTGCGTGTGTGTTTGATTTGAGAACGGAGAGCAGATCCATGTAACAGCCAGCTAGGAAGTTTATGAGGAATAAAAATGGAGTAAGATTTTGAGCTGATTCTATTTTCTTAATTGGGAATAGCGAGGAGAATTATCAGTTCTTGCTCCTGACATTCACTTTCATTTTGAACAAGTAACTATCCTCGTGGATCAGGTAAAAGAATATATATACAGTGTAGGATGTTATGTATCACTTTTAAGTCTTTGTGTGGTGAAGGTGAAGATAGCAAGGAACGAAAGGTCACAGTTTAAAGACGAAGGATAATAAAGTGAAAGAGGAGTATATAACTTGATAAGTACTTTAAATTCTTGTAGTCGTTCACCACCCAAAAACTATTGGACGTGTAAACAAAATCTCACGTAGAAAGTGGAAAAGAAAAAGAAGCTACTTATAAGGAGGTGGATACTTTTAGTGGCATGAGACCTTTTGGAAAAAATTATACGCGCTTGGCCCTCCAAGCTAGTATCAAAGTAAAAATAGTACGGTCTAGCTAGTTTTCGGATTGGTCATTCAAAAATAACACGCATTTGAAAAGTCATTGAAAAATAGTCATTATTTTACTGCAACACGGAAAGTTCCAGCATAATATACTAGAAATCGGTGCACCTGTGTATGAACCTCCAATATAATATGTTGGACATCCAACACGCGGATAGTTCGAGTATATTATGTTGAACTGGTATATACAGAACTACAACACGCGAATAGTTCATGTATATTATGCTAGACAGGTATATACACACGGATAGTTTCAGTATATTACGTTGGACCAGTATTTTGTATTAGAACTCCAGTATATTATACTGGAGTATTTTTCCTGATTTTGAACATTATTTTCGTTCAAATTTATCTTTACATTATTTTCGTTCAAATTTATCTTTACATAAAAAGTGGCTAAATTTCTATTTTGAATTTCTCCCATTATCAAAGCCAAGTGTGGTAATATTACACCACAATCATTTTAGCCCAACAATTGGTATCAATGCTACACGTCGTCTTCTTGAGCCGAGGGTTTATCGAAAACACTCTTTCTACTTCCTCGGGATAGGAGTAAAGTCTACTTATACACTACTTTCTCGAGACCCTACTTGTGCAATTTGATTACCGATCCGTTGATGTTGTTGTTGCATGTGGGTGACACAAGCCCATTAAGGGTCATGTGAAACTAATTAGTTTAAGGGCGAGATTGTTGGGTGTGTGTGAACAAAGTGCTACGTAGAAAGTAGAAAAGAAACAGAAATTACTTATAAGATACTCTTAATTAACGGTGTAAGTCCTTTTGAAAAACATCATGCGAACTTGGTTCAAAGCGAACAATATAACGCAAGAAAAATATGGTGAAGCTTTTAAATTAAATGGAATTTACGAAGTGCAAATTTGAATTGCCTCCTTCTGATCCTTGCAAAGGTAAGGCATTATGTCCCGTACCTTTGGTAAAGTATTATTTTTGGGTTGATGGTATTAAATAACTAAAAAAAGGGGGGGGGGGAAATAAATGGTATGACATAATCTCTTGTTTCCACATATTGGTAATTGCATTAATCTCATGTCCATGAATTCAAACAAGAGGAGTGCGCGCGTATATAGATGATTGATTGTAGTAACAAGAATCATGCTTGTGCATGTCAGTAGGTTAAAAAAAATTCACTTGATTGGAAGCATCTAGTAAATTTGCTGTCCATTCAACAGTCATGAAACATGTCCAGAAAAAGGAAATTAACTTTACTATTTCTGACTGCAGAAAACATTGTTGTCAGGCATATTTCCCTTTCGATGATTATTTAAAAGACACCCCAGCTTCAACTTTTTCAATCCATATTAAGAATTCCTAAAATCTATTCCTAGTGAGTAGCTAAGAAGAGATCATCCACTGCCCTTCAGATATTTCAGCCTCTTTCCTGCCGAGCTCCTTCTATCTGTTGGTAAATGTAAAGTCTCAAAGCAGAATAAGAACCACTATCAGGCGCGGAGAGAGTAGAACCTACGGATGCGGTCGAACCTAGTAGCTATGATTCAATAATTATGTATTTGTCTTAAGAAATTTATTGAATATGTATAAGTTATTAATTAAAACCCTGTAACTTAAAACATTTAGAATCCCGAACTAATAAGTTTCAAATTCTACTCCGCCTCGATCTAATCACTATTACTATATCTCAATTGTAAGTTGGGGTTGTCTTATAAATGCCTGTCCCTCGTTTAAGCTCAACTCATATAGTAATAAGTATTTGGAGTATACAAAATAGAAATGCAAGATCTAGGCAGTATCAAACAAGTTTGGGCCGGTATAAGGTTATACGAAAGGCAATGCAAGAAAATACAGAAAGAACGACAAAAAGTCTTCAATGTTGTTTTATATGTCTTGATATCTGAAGACAATAAAGGAAATGCAGTAGCAGTTCACTTTCTCTGCTATATCTTGCATTATTCACTGCCACTGACATGCATTTATCCTGATCTGTTTAACCCTTGCTTCGTTTTTAGGGTTTCCATGACCTCTTGTAGTCACTACCTAATGGACGAAATTAAATTAGTACTGCATCTCACTCACAACTGACAGATTCAGAAAATGATGATGAGAAAAGATAAGACAAACTTTTAAAAGTGCATTGCGTAAATAGGATAAAATCAACTCTACTTTATGTATATTGAAGTGTTGAATCCATTAGTATAAGAAAATATTCTAGCTAGTGTGGTAACAAAGTGAAGGTGGCTGAAAATTATTTTAGGTTGTGTTTGGCTCAAAAGTTAAATGTTACTTTACAAGTTTAAAATAATCAAAAAGATAGAAAATGGGTAAATTGTAACCAAATATAATAAAGCTAGATGTGAGATCGATATAGTTATGATATATAGGTTGTTGCGGAATGAAGAACTTTAAGAACGGTTGCTTGTCAAAGTCTAGAAATAGAGAGAGAATGAGAGAGTTATATTATTAGATAATAACACCGATGCATTTACAATGGGGAGGCCCCCTTTATATAGGAAGAGGCCTCCTTTAAAATAATAATAAGAACTTTAGAGCGTAGTCGACGTCCTCTTAGTGAGGATGCCTAGTCGTGAGTGACGTCGTCCGCGCCCTTACGTCAAAACTGTACCCCTGCTATAAGAGGTATACGAGGGAGGTCGTACCCTCTTGACGTAAAGACGTGAAGGGTCAAATTTAGCCCCATACAGTTAGTCCCTCCGCTCTTCTGAGGCGTATGCGGCATACATCTTCAATGGGCAAAAATGTCGATCTCGTCCTTCGAAGAATTTGAACTTATTATGAGGGCGACGACGTGATCAGAAAAAGGGGGAAGTATATGGCGTTGCCGATTCGTTGACACGTGGTCTACTTTCTGAACTGACGTCATAGCCGGCATGCGTCATGATTATATCTGCTCCCAAGATGGTTCGGGGGGCAATTTGACGTTTTGGTTCCCCGCGCCCATTTCGAATCATGCCTCTTCGATTTCTGTGTATTTTAGCCCTATAAATAGGAGGAAGGTTCAATCTTTGCCATCTTTCGAACTTCTGAGATTTCTTACTCCCTATTTTTATCCTCTTTGAAGAAAACTGATATATCTTGCTTTAAACCCTTTTGTTTATGTTGAAACCAGTCTCTTGGCTGTCAGAACTTGATGCATATAAATAATTATTATGGCAAAATACGGACAACATAGCAGGAGAGGCCAAGATGATATCCCCTCTAGGGTTCCATCATCTTGGGTGGTGGGAAAAATGCCCAAAAACCTCTTGTCCCTCTTAGTGTGGACAATATTCTCCCTAAAGAGATTCATGCTCGCAGAGAATTTCCCGACTAAAAGACCGACTCCCCGTGGGATAATACTGAGTTTCTACAATTGCATTTGGACGGTCTACAGGGGGCGTTCCTAATCCCAGATCACGTGGTTATGGAGCCGGCCGGAACGAACTACATTAATGTACACCGGTCGGGAGTTTGCACCTTTTATGAATACCCGTTCCTGGTTGGCTACGGTCTTCGAGTTTACCCCTGGTGGAGGAGCTTTGCTGCTTCTATAATGTATGCACGACTCATCTTACTCCCTACACTTAGAAGGTGTGTCGCATTATGACCACTTATGCGACCAGGGCCGGACTCGATGTCTCGGTCCATCACTTGTTGCAATTATTTAGCCCTGGCTATATGAGGGGCTCTATGCTGCAACTAAAGAGCCGTGGCACGAGGAGCATGGTTGTCATGGCCGATGACAAGACCAATTGCCGCTTCTGGTGTAAGTTTTTCTATATCAGGATGGAGCACCTGGTGTCGAACCATGAAAGATTCACAGAGAGGTGGAATCCGTAAAGTAAGTTCTTTTACCCGCATTTAGTATTTTTTGCAACCTTTGGCCATGCGATCATTATAACTTCTTTTCGCTTTCTCTTCCTTTTTGTAGCGAGGGCTTCTCCACCCCCAACCCGTTGAAGACATTAGGTCGTGGGTGGAAAGGGTGATTCCATTAACGGAGGAATGACGTACATGGTCTGTATTCCGCAATCGATACGGCCCATCAGGTAACGTCTCAACTAGAGTTTGGAGGTTTTGTTTAAGTTTTGTTACTTGACCTATCTCATATTGGCAGGTCAGACCGCCCCCAGGAGGAAGATGAGGCAGAACGGCGCATCCTCGTCAGTAGCGGGACCGACTCTGGAGATGAGTACGTGCCCCGAGATTCTACAAGTGAGGGCACCCCCAAGGTCGCTCAACCTGAGGTTGTGCCTGTGGCTGAGTCCATGATCGAAGTGACTCCTTCACCTCCGTCCCCTCAACCCGTGGAGAACTTGTGAAGGTGAGGAGTCGCTGGAGCGAAAGAGGCGTCAATTGATGTTTGGCAAATAAATTGCCACAGAGGACGAGAGGGCGAGTGAGCCCCGTCCAGAGTCGAGGCCAGTTCTAATGGATGATGTCATTCGTTTGGGGAGGTCGGCTCCCATGGGTAGGGCGGTTCTTGATATTGCCCCCGCGCATGTTCTAGAGTGTGGCACGTCGACTACTGCCGAGAAGAGGGCAGGTCCCGAGATAGCCCCTATGGTCGAAAAAGCACCAAGGAGGGATCGTGCCCGTATGGAGATGATGGTGGGTGGGCCTAACCGTCGGATTGTGATTCCAAGTGGATACAACCTGTTGTAGAATAGCGAGCAGGCTGCAGCAGATATGACTCTGCTATGTGTGGCCGCCGAGAGTGAGAGTTTAAAGGACATCAGCGATAGGGATCTATCTCAAAGAGTTGCCAGTGCGGCTTTGTGGGTATATTCTATTTTTTACGTATTATAGAGTAAACTCTAGGTGTATGCTGATTTGTTTTCTTTTCTTCAGACCCTCATTTTGGATGTAGAGAGGGGCCGGTGAGTGTAGATGAAGGTCGCCACCCTTAAGAAGACGGTGAAGAAATATAAGGAAAGTCGCGCCAAGCTCCATACGTTGGCGGACCTATTCGCCCAGGACCCGCAATTTCAAGTTTTTCGTGCGGGCCTGGAGTAGTCAGAGGCTCAGCTGTTGAAGCGAGTGGATTAGCTGGAGGAAGTGGATGATCAATTAATGGTTGTCTTGGCTCGGAATATTGAACTGGAGACTCTTCTCCAGTCAAAGGAGGATGAGTTGGAGACCGGTTGTAGGGTGGCGGCGGAGGCCGCTAATTTGTGTGCCGAGGTCGATGCCTTAATCGCCGAGCTCAATACCAGGATGGCCGAGATTGAAGCTCTTAGGCAGGCTGCTGCAACTAGGTCTGATGACGGTGTGCCTGGCGAGGCACATGACATGTGGGTATATGCCAAAGCCAAGTTGGCAGTGTTTGAGGATTTGTTTGCCGCAGGTCGTGCCACCGAGGCAGAGGTTGAGGACCAGCGTCGTTTGGTTCGGGTCTCCAGAGAAACCTGTGGGTACAGTTCCAATTCACCAGACTGGATGAGATATACCTCAAAAGACGTTAACCATCTAACTTTCGGATCCTGGATGTTTGTGGTTTATCAGACCGAGGGCGGTAGCGGAAGAGATGATGAGCCAGATAGTGACGGCGGACAGGGTGGTGGTGGCTAGGACTTGTATTTATTTCGCTTTTGTAGTTTTTTGGGGTTGTAAATAGATCTCCTTGTACATATATACTTTCTTTGAGGACAATAAAAGTTGTT
>JASVEL010003805.1:0-33549 GCA_032618575.1 Nicotiana noctiflora | reverse complement strand
AGGATGCCTAGTCGTGAGTGACGTCGTCCGCGCCCTTACGTCAAAACTGTACCCCTGCTATAAGAGGTATACGAGGGAGGTCGTACCCTCTTGACGTAAAGACGTGAAGGGTCAAATTTAGCCCCATACAGTTAGTCCCTCCGCTCTTCTGAGGCGTATGCGGCATACATCTTCAATGGGCAAAAATGTCGATCTCGTCCTTCGAAGAATTTGAACTTATTATGAGGGCGACGACGTGATCAGAAAAAGGGGGAAGTATATGGCGTTGCCGATTCGTTGACACGTGGTCTACTTTCTGAACTGACGTCATAGCCGGCATGCGTCATGATTATATCTGCTCCCAAGATGGTTCGGGGGGCAATTTGACGTTTTGGTTCCCCGCGCCCATTTCGAATCATGCCTCTTCGATTTCTGTGTATTTTAGCCCTATAAATAGGAGGAAGGTTCAATCTTTGCCATCTTTCGAACTTCTGAGATTTCTTACTCCCTATTTTTATCCTCTTTGAAGAAAACTGATATATCTTGCTTTAAACCCTTTTGTTTATGTTGAAACCAGTCTCTTGGCTGTCAGAACTTGATGCATATAAATAATTATTATGGCAAAATACGGACAACATAGCAGGAGAGGCCAAGATGATATCCCCTCTAGGGTTCCATCATCTTGGGTGGTGGGAAAAATGCCCAAAAACCTCTTGTCCCTCTTAGTGTGGACAATATTCTCCCTAAAGAGATTCATGCTCGCAGAGAATTTCCCGACTAAAAGACCGACTCCCCGTGGGATAATACTGAGTTTCTACAATTGCATTTGGACGGTCTACAGGGGGCGTTCCTAATCCCAGATCACGTGGTTATGGAGCCGGCCGGAACGAACTACATTAATGTACACCGGTCGGGAGTTTGCACCTTTTATGAATACCCGTTCCTGGTTGGCTACGGTCTTCGAGTTTACCCCTGGTGGAGGAGCTTTGCTGCTTCTATAATGTATGCACGACTCATCTTACTCCCTACACTTAGAAGGTGTGTCGCATTATGACCACTTATGCGACCAGGGCCGGACTCGATGTCTCGGTCCATCACTTGTTGCAATTATTTAGCCCTGGCTATATGAGGGGCTCTATGCTGCAACTAAAGAGCCGTGGCACGAGGAGCATGGTTGTCATGGCCGATGACAAGACCAATTGCCGCTTCTGGTGTAAGTTTTTCTATATCAGGATGGAGCACCTGGTGTCGAACCATGAAAGATTCACAGAGAGGTGGAATCCGTAAAGTAAGTTCTTTTACCCGCATTTAGTATTTTTTGCAACCTTTGGCCATGCGATCATTATAACTTCTTTTCGCTTTCTCTTCCTTTTTGTAGCGAGGGCTTCTCCACCCCCAACCCGTTGAAGACATTAGGTCGTGGGTGGAAAGGGTGATTCCATTAACGGAGGAATGACGTACATGGTCTGTATTCCGCAATCGATACGGCCCATCAGGTAACGTCTCAACTAGAGTTTGGAGGTTTTGTTTAAGTTTTGTTACTTGACCTATCTCATATTGGCAGGTCAGACCGCCCCCAGGAGGAAGATGAGGCAGAACGGCGCATCCTCGTCAGTAGCGGGACCGACTCTGGAGATAAGTACGTGCCCCGAGATTCTACAGGCAAGGGCATCCATGAGGTTGCTTAATCGGAGGCCGTGCCTGTGGTTGAGTCCACGAGTGAAGCAACTCCTTCACCTCCGTCCCCTCAACCAATGAAGGAGACTTCCGAAAGCGAAGAGCCACCGAAGCGAAACAGGCATTGATTGATGTTTGGCAAATAAATTGCCACAGAGGACGAGAGGGCGAGTGAGCCCCGTCCAGAGTCGAGGCCAGTTCTAATGGATGATGTCATTCGTTTGGGGAGGTCGGCTCCCATGGGTAGGGCGGTTCTTGATATTGCCCCCGCGCATGTTCTAGAGTGTGGCACGTCGACTACTGCCGAGAAGAGGGCAGGTCCCGAGATAGCCCCTATGGTCGAAAAAGCACCAAGGAGGGATCGTGCCCGTATGGAGATGATGGTGGGTGGGCCTAACCGTCGGATTGTGATTCCAAGTGGATACAACCTGTTGTAGAATAGCGAGCAGGCTGCAGCAGATATGACTCTGCTATGTGTGGCCGCCGAGAGTGAGAGTTTAAAGGACATCAGCGATAGGGATCTATCTCAAAGAGTTGCCAGTGCGGCTTTGTGGGTATATTCTATTTTTTACGTATTATAGAGTAAACTCTAGGTGTATGCTGATTTGTTTTCTTTTCTTCAGACCCTCATTTTGGATGTAGAGAGGGGCCGGTGAGTGTAGATGAAGGTCGCCACCCTTAAGAAGACGGTGAAGAAATATAAGGAAAGTCGCGCCAAGCTCCATACGTTGGCGGACCTATTCGCCCAGGACCCGCAATTTCAAGTTTTTCGTGCGGGCCTGGAGTAGTCAGAGGCTCAGCTGTTGAAGCGAGTGGATTAGCTGGAGGAAGTGGATGATCAATTAATGGTTGTCTTGGCTCGGAATATTGAACTGGAGACTCTTCTCCAGTCAAAGGAGGATGAGTTGGAGACCGGTTGTAGGGTGGCGGCGGAGGCCGCTAATTTGTGTGCCGAGGTCGATGCCTTAATCGCCGAGCTCAATACCAGGATGGCCGAGATTGAAGCTCTTAGGCAGGCTGCTGCAACTAGGTCTGATGACGGTGTGCCTGGCGAGGCACATGACATGTGGGTATATGCCAAAGCCAAGTTGGCAGTGTTTGAGGATTTGTTTGCCGCAGGTCGTGCCACCGAGGCAGAGGTTGAGGACCAGCGTCGTTTGGTTCGGGTCTCCAGAGAAACCTGTGGGTACAGTTCCAATTCACCAGACTGGATGAGATATACCTCAAAAGACGTTAACCATCTAACTTTCGGATCCTGGATGTTTGTGGTTTATCAGACCGAGGGCGGTAGCGGAAGAGATGATGAGCCAGATAGTGACGGCGGACAGGGTGGTGGTGGCTAGGACTTGTATTTATTTCGCTTTTGTAGTTTTTTGGGGTTGTAAATAGATCTCCTTGTACATATATACTTTCTTTGAGGACAATAAAAGTTGTTCTTTTGCTATTTCTCTCCGTATCTTTTATTTTGTGTGCTTGCCGTAGTTATATATGTGGTATCGGTCGTTGTTGAGTTGTTTTATTTGTCACAGTCAAGCTATGTCGACTTATTACGATAGTGGCCTTGGCCATTGATACGTTAGAGATGGTCGTGACCATGTACGTGATCTCGACTGTGTCGAGTTAACTTGTCGTAGTCGAGCTATGTTAACTTATTACGATAGTGGCCTTGGCCATTTATACGTTAGAGATGGTCATGACCATGTACGTGATCTCGGCTGTATCGAGTTAAATTTTCATAGACGAGCTAAGTCGACTTATTACGATAGTGGCCTTGGCCATTTATACATTAGAGATGGTCGTGACCAAGTACGTGATCTCGATTGTGTCGAGTTAACTTGTCGTAGTTGAGCTAAGTCGACTTATTACGATATTGGCCTTGGCCATTTATATGTTAGAGATGGTCGTGACCATGTACGTGATCTCGACTGTGTCGAGTTAGATAGTCGTAGTCGAGCTAAGTCGACTTATTACGATAGTGGCCTTGGCCATTTATGCGTTAGAGATGATCGTGACCATATACGTGATCTTGATTGTATCGAGTTAAATTGTTGTAGTCGAGCTAAGTCAACTTATTATGAAAGTGGCCTTGGCTATTTATACGTTAGATATGGTCGTAGCCTTTCATGCATTAGAGATGGCCGTAGCTTTTCATACATTGGAGATGGCCATAGCCTTTCATACATTGGAGATGGTCGTAGCCTTTCATACATTGGAGATAGTCATAATACATTGGATATGGCCATAGCCTTTCATACATTGGAGATGGTCGTAGCCTTTCATACGTTGGAGATGGTCGTAGCCTTTCATACATTGGAGATGGTTGTAGCCTTTCATATATTAGAGATGGTCGTAACCTTTCATACATTGGAGATGGCCGTAGCCTTTCATACACTGAAAATGGTTTTAGTCAAGTCCCTTTGGCATGCCAGTTGTGAGGGCCTGCAGAGTAGTTGGCATGTCAAACTTTCCTCGTGAGTATCTCCGAGCATCTCCTATGTCGCCTCATTGAAAACCTTCCCGAGAAATCCCATTTGGGACAAAACATGGGTAAGGTAAAAAGAGTACGACCCGGGGGGCGCTTTTCAGAAATGGAAATACTTGAGGTGGGAGACGTTCCAATTGTTTTGGAGCGTTTTTCCTTCCATTGTTTCCAATTGGAATGACGCAGTGATTTTACATGATCTGTCCCAGTTGGTGCCCAGTTTTCCCACACTTGAGTCATTTGATGCCAAGGCTTTAGCTTTGAGGATGCAGTTACTCACTTTCAGTAATCGTATCTTGGCCCTCTTATTGTAGTGCCTTTCGGTTTGCTGTTTTTGGGCCACTATACTTATGTGGGACATTTCTCTTATTTCCTCGACTTCATCGAGGTATTGAAGTCTGTTCAAATCATTTTTTGCCCCGCTTGTGTGAGAATACCTAAGGCTTGGTTCACCTACTTCGACCCGTATGACAACGTCAGTTCCATATACCAGCGAGTATGGCGTTTCTCCCGTGGAGGATTTAAGTGTGGTTATGTGTGCACATAGCACTTTTGGTAGTAGCTCAGGCCATAGCCCTTTGGCGTCTTCGAGCTTCCTTTTCAGTATGTTCAATATTGTTTTGTTAGACGATTCTGCTGATCGTTGGCGGCGGGGTGATATAGTGTGGAAAGTATTTGTTTGATATGCCATTTGTCGAAGAACTCGGTTGTTTTCTGACCGATGAACTGTCACCTGTTGTCGCAGGTGATTTCTTTGGGGATGCCAAAACGGTAGATGATGTTCTTCCATATGAATGCGATGACTTCCTATTCGTATATTTGGGCGTACGCACTTGCTTCTACCCACTTGAAAAAATAGTCAGTTAAAACTAATAGAAATCGTACCTTTATTTGTCCCGCCGGTAACAGGCAGACTATGTCCATTCCCCATTTGATGAAAGGCCTCGGGGAAGTGACTGAGTGGAGAGGTTCTCCTGGTTGGTGTATCATGGGGGCGGACTTCTGGCATCATTCACATCGGCAGACGTACTCTTCCGCATCTTTCTTCATATTTAGCCAATAGTAGTCGGCATGTATTAGACAGCGCATGAGGGTGCGGTTGCCTGTATGGGCACCGCAATGGCCCTCGTGTACTTCCTCGAGTACCGGTGTTGTTTGATTAGGACCTAGGTATTTGGCTAAGGGTCCACCAAAGGTCCTTTTGTAGAACTCGTAGTTTATCAGGCAATATCAGGCGGCCTGTACGCGGAGCTTCTTGGCTTCTTTTTTGTTAGGCGGGGGTGTCCCTTCCTACAAGTAGGACATGAACTGGTTGCGCTAGTCCTAAGTTAAATTTAACGAGAGTACCTCCGTATGATCAATGGCTGAATAGAGGAGGGTGACCACACTCTCTTTGTCGAATTTTTCGATGGCTGCGGCTAGTTTTGCCAGGCCATCCGCCTCGGCATTCTGTGCCCTGGGAACCTGCTCAAAGGAGCACTCGTCGAGTTCGGCCATTAACATGTGGATTTTTGCCTGGTACTTTTGTAATCTCTGCTCCTTGATTTGGTAAGTCCCAGTGACTTGGTTTACCACGAGTTGGGAGTCGTAATGGAGAACAAGTCGGCGAGCTCCATACTTGATGGATAACTTTATACCTGCGATAACGGCTTCATATTATGCCTCATTGTTAGTCATCTCAGGGCATCGTATAGACTGGCGAATTATTTCCCGTGGGGACTTTGAATACAAGTCCCAGTTCCGATCCCAAGGCATTAGCGGCACCGTCCGTATAGAGAGCCCATAGGTCGGTGTTGGAGGGGGTACGATGTACCTCTTGTTCCGCCTGTGGTAGTATTTTTGCGCTGAAGTCGGCCACGAAGTCGGCGAGGACCTGTGACTTGATGGCGGTTCTTGGAATGTACGAGATATCGTGCTCACTGAGCTCTATGGCCCACCTACTGAGTCTACCTAAAAATTCAGGCTTATGCAGTATGCTTCTCAAGAGGAACGTAGTTACCACTTTAATAGGGTGGCAATGGAAATAGGGTCTCAGCTTCCGTAAAGATATGACCAGTGCCAGGGTTAATTTTTCAAGGTGTGGATACCATGTTTTTTCGTCCACCAATGTTTTTCTACTGTAATAGATAGGGGATTGCGTACCTTTAGTCTCGCGGACCAATACTGCGCTGACGGTAACTTCTGACACGGCCAGGTATACCAACATGGGCTCGCCCGGGTCTACTTTCGCCAGTAGTGGGGACGAGGATAGGTACGCCTTTAGTTCTCTACATTCTTAGTTGCTCTTGAGCTGACCCTGCTTAGTCCATTTTGAAAGGCGGCGACCGCCATTCCTTCCGACACGTTCGGCAGACTCATCCTCACCCTGCTAAACCTAGCGAGGAAGTCCCTGAGCCCTTCACATGTGGTTTGTCTGACGGTGAAGATATCGTTGACCCATGCTTTCGCCTTCTTTGAGCCTGTATAGGCGGTGACGAACTTATCCTCCATTTTTCGAATGTCGATATAGCCTTAGCAGGCAACTAGGAATACCACGTCAAGGCTCCTCCGTTTCATGTCTCGCCAACTTTTCCAGCAACACTGATGGTACCTGTTCTTTTGATAGGTCGTTGCCCTTCACGGCAGTGATGTAGTGAATCGGATAATCCTTGGGATTAGTAGTTCCGTCGTACACCCTCAAATAGGGGGCATCTTGAAGGTTTTTGGGATAGAGTAGGGGCAGCTTCTTCAGAGTATGGTTATTCTACAAACCTTCCCATGTCGTATTTTGGTAGCAACTTAGGGGCTTCGGGAATTTTGTCGACCCTCTCCTGGTGCTCCTTCATCTAGTCGCGGAGTGCTTTGTTTTCATTTTCCATTTTCTACATCTTCCTTAGGATAGCGGTTAGCGTTCCATCACTGGTCTGCGCCTCGATGGGTTGGTTGTTTACTCGTGTCTCCTCTTGTTCGCCTATGGCAGTGGTGATATTTATTGTTGGCACTAACCTTACGTTGCCTTGTGGTGATTTCTTGACCAAGCCACTTAAGGTGCTTGTCGGCCACTCTTCCAGTAGCTTTTTGACCACTGAGGGTGCCTCCTTGACAGCAGATGTGGAAGCTCATTTGTCATGCAAGATCGTTGGATCCTCTGAGGGGGAAGGTGAGATGTATGCACCTGGTGCGATGCTGGGGGTTGTGTTGATGATGGCATCGTCACTGGCCTCGTTGAGAGGACCAAGAAAGTTGGTTGTGACCCCGATTATCTCTTTGGATCTGGTATCCTTTTCAGCCATCTTTGATTTTCGTGCGACGTAGAGAAAGGTGATTGGTTGATCCCTAGGTAGATACTATGACTTTGGTTCTCGAAATCCCCACAGACGACGCCAAATTGTTTTGCTCAAAAGTTAAATGTTACTTTACAAGCTTAAAACAATCAAAAAAATTGAAAAGGGATAAATCGTAACTAAATATAATAAACCTAGATGTTGGATCGATATAGTTATGATATATAGGATGTTGTATGAAGAACTTTAAGAACAGTTGCTTGTCAAAGTCCAGAAATAGAGAGAGAATGAGAGAGTTGTATTATTAAATAATAATACCGATGCCTTTACAATGAGGAGGCCCCCTTTATATAGGAAGAAGCCTCCTTTAAAATAATAATAAGAACTTTAGAACGTAGTCGACGTCCTCTTAGTGAGGACGCCTAGTCCTGTTCGCGCCCTTACGTCTAAACTGTACCCCTGCTATAAGAGGTATACAAGGGAGGTCGTACCCTCTCGATGTAAAGACGTGAAAGGTCAAATTTGACCCCATACAAGTTGCAAATAGAAATTCGAGTGTGACATTTTACATTTTTTATTTTTATTTTTAAATTGGAATTCTTGGCTCCGGCAATGTACAAAGGGTATAACTTCATATATCACGGGATCAAGAAGTGAAGGAAACTCAAAGTTACTACATTGAAATAATAGTAATTTCAGCTTGATCTAGGTGGGTAGGCAAATATGTCCATCATTAAAATTTAAAAATGATGATGATAGTGGTTTGCTTTTCCTTTTCCTTTTTGGTTCATCGGAAAAGCATAGTGGGTTGCGAATTACATAGATAGGAGGGTCACTTTTGACGAACCTGGCCAAACTGCAAAAATCAACTTATTTTGATAAGTATTTTTTTTTTAAAGTGTTTTTCTCAAAAATACTTTCGGAGAGAAACACTTTGCATTTGACTAATTAGTTTAAAAAGTACTTCTGAGCAGCAATTAGTGTTTGGCCAAGCTTTAAAAACTGCTTATAAGTGTATTTTTCTCAAAAGTGCTTCTCAAAAAAGTGTTTTTGAAGATAAGCTACTTTTTTCTGCTTTTCCAAAACTGCTTCTGCTTCTCTTCAAAAGCAATTTTTTTTTTCAAAAAATTGGCCAAACACCTCAATTTTTTACCAAAACTGCTTTTAGCAACAACAAAAAATGGCCAAAAGAAGCTTGGCCAAACATTCAAGCTACTGGTTGCGAGCACCCATTATTTCTAACTCAAGGACAATATTTTTATATGAAAAATCGGCGTTAACATATAAATAAATTCATTTAGCACCCATGACTTAAATTTCTGAATTCACTGTTCAAGAAGGTGGAGAACGAGGCTCTCCTTTTTTCTCTGTGTAGCAGTTGTTCTATGGGTTCAGTAGAACACACTCCTTTTGTGGAAAGACATGATATAGCCCTGGAATGTACATTTGAAAACATTTGGTAGTTGAATTGGTACGAAAAGAGTCATGTCTTGGGATGGTTACTTGAGGGTAAAGCAAAAATGCTGCCTCATTTACAAATTGGGTTAAAGATGTGAAACCATATAAAAAGAAGACGTCCACTTTACTGGTTGTTGGATTGAGGCATGCGTGACATGCCGTACAATGATTTCCTCCCGTACTATTATTCCTTCTAATAAAAACACTCATCTTTCTTATTTGTTCCTGTTCATATTCACACTCATAGCTTTACCCAACTTTAACACCAACATTGTGCTTTTGTACATCACTTTACCTTCTCTTTCTTGTTTGTCTAGTCTTTTCCTAGTAATTGGACCAAGGAAAACTTGTGAACTTCGTCTCCATTTAAGTATTCTATTTAAAACCAACTCTTATTCACCTGGAATACTACTTAATCATGTAGAAAGATCAAACCGCAAAAAGCAAGCCAGAGAATGGGTTGAGACTTATGATCTGAAGACCAAGTCAGAGACTATTAGACGTCACGCAAAGCAACTTTTAACAAAAATTTGGAGACTTCTCGAGCAAGAAGGTGCACAAAATGCCTACTTACTAGTAGCACCCCTATATTTAGAGTTTGTAATGAAGGCAATGTGATGAAAAAAGAATGACAGAGAGTTGGCATAAATACAACTCCAGAAGGCGTAAGAATGAACTCTAACACAAGGTGCTTCCAAGTTAGGATTATGGACCAGTTTAGTGTCCTCAGAGAAATATACCATAAATTCATTATTCACCTAAGGGGCGCTTGATATGATGTAAATTATTGTCCTCGATGTTTATAGTAGAAACCATTTTAGCATGAAATCAGACAAAGCAAAAGTTACATCACTAGATGCTGGTGTCAATTGATCATGAAGGCTAGAAAAAAAAAAGGAGGCGCGGGGGGTGGGGGGTGGTTATCTCAAGTATTAATTACTACTCCATATGGCAAAAATACTGTAAAGTCATTCCAAGAGTAATGCCTACTCCCGAATTATCTGGCAAGTACCATCAGCAAAACCATTATTTAGAACCTTGGCGGTAATGTATGCTGTTAGAAGGAGCCAGCATTCATCTACCTATCTTCGTTTTTGATAGGCTGGATAGGTTTTGGACGAGGAATTGGCTAAGTATATATTTGGAAGACTTGCATTGAATAGACCTTCTCTTTTGCAAGTATAATGATTTTGGATATTGATATTCCCATGCTGTCCTGTCTAATTATAGGGAGTCAAGAACAATCATCCTCATGGCAGGCAAGTATTGTGTCGATAAAATATGATTGTGATAAAAAGTCCAATAGAATCTGGCCAGTGATGGTAATTGAAGCCACAACTAAAATTGATATCAACATCTTTCGAGGTCCATGGTATGACATCAGGCGAAGTTGCTAATTTGGGAAATCAGAAGCGGACTATTAGCTAATCACATGCAGAATTTGACTAGTTTGGACATTTCAAACAAAAGATAATTGAACAGAATTATTTAGCTGCTGATACTTTTTGCTGTAAAACGAAATTGCTCCAGGAATATAAATCTTAACATGTTAAAAACAAAGGGAGTACATTTGCATGGCACTTGACTGACAATGCAATACATCATCAGCTACTGTTATTGACAGCAACGGAGTCTTCGGCCCAACCACAGTCTGGAAGAGAGGGAATTTGAGCAGTTACAAATCATGTACATGTGATAATACCAGCACAGCTAATAAAATTGAATTTTCCAAGATAACCAAATAAAACAGAAATTGATTTGGAAACAAGAAAAACAGATACTTTCTTCCACTGTGCGAGTACCTAAACAGCTACACTTTTTTTTTTTTACTTGTAAGCTTCTATAGCATTTAGTTATCCTGGGACCAGTCAGATAATAAAAGAAGAGGATCAGATGCAAGGAATGGTGTTGTCATAAAAATGCTCATATGCGTAACATTGTGGAATTTCAGAATGTTGTCTTTACAATACTATAAGTTGTTAATATATTGTACAGTTTAATGAACGTCTAACTCCACCTTTTTTTTTTATCAGGTGAACTTCTAACTCCACCTATTCTTGTTAAAGAAGAACTATCCCAGTTACTATTTCTTTTTGACAATTATGCCAGAAGATACATGGTGGACTCTAATGTTATATAAGATTAGTGGTGCATGCTCACGACCTGCTCAATCTTGGCTCAGTCCCGGCTCAAATCCAATTGTGACTTTCCAACTTCGAGTCCGAGCCCGCTTATCCTTCCCACAATTTTTTTTTCTCATATACTAGCAGGCTGCCTCTTCTCCCTCTCGTAGCGTCAACCCCCCAACCCACACACACATCAATCCCTCTCTCCATCATATCTTTGATGTTGGAAAAACTCCAATATATTTGGTAAAAGTTCTGTCGTTGTTGTGGAAGCTAACCCAACCCATTGAGGTAAAACTTGATCATCTCAAAGCTCAGAAGGACACAAGCCAACCTTGTTAAACTAGTCATACTGCACACTGGTGTTGGAAAAAAAAAACTAGGACCAATAAAAAAAAAATTAAGCTCACTTTTTTAAAAAACCTCGTCAACTAATGCTATTAGGCATAAATATCAAGTGATACCAAATGATTTTTTTGATAAGGTAAAGTCACATAGTACCAAAAGGGCTAAACATTTGCAATTTTCAGTCTTTCTGGCACATGTAATTTTGAGAATAGCACAATATTATTTAGCTGGAAGCAGCATACTTGGTCAAATTTTGAGCACAATGTTTCTTTGGTAACACTGAAGCCATTATAATCAGCTATAATATGATATTTTTCACTTTATAAGTGGGGGGAAGGAGAAGGTTTGAAACTTGTAAAAAGGATGAGGCTTGGGTTTTACCGCCAATTTGCAAAAGGGGAGATCTTAGAAGGGAGGGGAAAAAGGGAAAGAAAAAAACTGGAACAGGGGTCAAAGATGCTCATGGCAGGGGAGACAAATGGAGGGCATGCCATCAAAGGCTAATTCCTGAAAGGGAAGCATGACAAGAAGCAACCTTTATTTGGACGAGACCAAAAATGAGGCAACAGTACCTTTTCAAAAATAAAATGAGGCAACAGTAGTATGTGGAGGGCAGAGTAAATGGGGCAATGACAAGGTTATCGAGGAAGGAGCCATCGTTCGGTTGGATGAAGGGGATGGTATCACTAGCTATCGGAAGAGCAAATGCAGCAAGGAATGGAAGCAGCAACTACAAGATCTTAAATAAAGGATTGAAACTCCTTATAGTGAAACATAATATGTAAACTTAGGCATATTTAACCATTTGCCTGTAAACTTCATTTCTACTCTAAGTTGGGAGATTTTCTAAATAATTCATGTCTTTTTTGAAATTGCAGGTTTGTAATGCATTCAAGTACGGGTGTTATCAAAGGCGAAAAGCACATGTTAGCGGAAACGTAAAAGAAAGAACACAAGATTTAACGTGGTTCGGATCAAAATAACACTACGTCCACCAGAGAACAATGCCTTTCAATTATTTACAAAGGAATGGGAGATTTCCCAATTACACGTAAGAGAATTTCTCTCTTAACTCTCTACTCACTACAATGTATTGTATTGTTTTTGGGATGATTTCTACAAATGAAAGAGTGCATCTATTTATAGAGGTAAGGACCTCCTCTTGATGTCATTGGTAATATTAAACTACCTCCTCTTGATGTCATGGGTGACATCAAAGGAGTTAGCTTCCTCCTAGCATTCATGCCAATTATTTCCACCAACTCTTCCAATTGGCATGACATTGTTAACTAAACCTAAACCAACATTTTCAGTATGTCATTGTTGACTAAACATAAACCAACATTTTCAATCTCCACCTTGGTTTGCGTTTCGAGCGTGCGTGTGAACAACTCTGGCCAAAACTTCTAAGCTTACTAGGCAATCCCATTGTAAGAAACAAGAATGAATCAAACCATGGTTGAACATACTACCTCCACCTAACAATTGTTCTCTTCAGAGTTGCATCAGTTGATGCACACCCCCGCCAAGTCTTTGCAGTGTGCAAACTTAGTGAGCGGAACTATCTTGGTCAACATATCTGCAGCAGTATCGTCTGTGATAACCTTCACGACCTTGATAGTTCCCTCTTCAACAACATCTCGAAGGAAATGAAATCTGACATCAATGTGTTTAGTGCACTCATGAAATCTTTGATTTTTCATATTAGATGAATAGCACTCTGACAATCACATCTAAGAGTTGATTCCAGCTAAACCAAACTCAATTCCGCTACTAAACTTTTTAACCAAATAGCTTCCTTCACCGCCTCCGCTGCTGCAATGTATTCTGCTTCTGTCGTAGACAAAGCGACAATCGACTGCAGAGTCGACTTCCAACTAACGGCACTGCCAACGAGGGTAAAGATGTATCCAGTTGTGGACCTTCTTCTGTCTAGATCTCCTACATAGTCAGAATCCACATAACCGAGAATTGAAATACCTCCACCACTTTTTCGGAAAGTCAAACCAACACTAAAAGCTCCTTTGAGATATCTCAATATCCACTTGACAGCTTCCCAATGCCTCTTTCCTGGGCTGGACATGTATCTACTTATCACACTTACAGATTGAGCAATATCTGGACGTGTGCATACCATGGCATACACAATGCTACCAACTGCACTGGCATAAGGAATCTTTGACATATGCTCCACCTCATCCTCGGACTGAGGCATTTGTAACTCTGAAAGTTTAAAATGAGGAGCTAATGGTGTACTTACAGGCTTGCACGTATGCATATTGAATTTTTCGAGAATCCTTTCAATATACCTCTTCTGAGAAAGATGTACAACACCGTCTTCTCTTGAAATCTCCATACCAAGGATTTTCTTTGCAGCTCCTAAATCCTTCATGTCAAATTCCTTACTCAACAGTTTCTTCAAAGCATTTATAACTGTAATGTTATTAGCAACAATAAGCATATCATCGACATACAAACAGTAAATAAATCATTGAATTACCAGACATCTTCTTATGATACACACAGCTATCAAATGCACTCCTTGAAAATTCATGTGTAGTCATGAATGCATCAAACCTCTTGTACCACTGTCTAGGGGATTGCTTCAAACCATACAAAGACTTCTTTAGTTGGCATACGTGATCTTCTTTTCCCTCAGCTAAGAAACCTTCAGGCTGATCCATATAGATTGTCTCTTCTAGATCACCGTGTAAGAAAGCGGTTTTGACATCAAGCTGTTGAAGCTCCAAGTCAAATTGTGCAACCAATGCTAGTAGCACGCGAATTGAGTATGCTTCACGACTGGAGAGAAAATCTCATTGTAGTCAATTCCCTTCTTCTGGCCGAAACCTTTTGCAACCAATCTCGCCTTAAACCTAGCATCTTCCACTTCAGGAATTCCCTCTTTCTTTCCGTAGATCCACTTGCACCCAACTGTCCTCTTCCCCTTTTGTCTTTTCACTAAGACCCATGTCTGATTCTTGTGAAGAGACTCCATCTCTTCCGTCATGGCTAACCGCCATTGTGCAACATCCTTGCAAGAAGTTGCTTCAATATACGAGGAGGGCTCCAGATCCTTAATCTCTTCTTGTGCAGCTACGAACGCATATGCAATCAAGTTTGCTTGATTTATAAGGCGTTCCGATTCTCGTGTCTGCCTCTTCTCCCTCCCATTCGCAATTGTGTATGGTTCATTGACAGCAAGTTCTTCAAGGTCTACATCTTCTGACTCATCTTTGACCTGAGTCTCTTGATCGTTTTCCTTAGCAAGCTCCACCGGAGGCTCCACCTGCTCATTGTTCTTGTTTCCTGAAAACTCCACGAAAACTTTACGAGGATCAAGTATAGAGGATTCATCGAAGGTGACATCTCTACTAACTATAAATTTGAGTAAAGACAAACAACAAAGTTTGTACCCTTTTACTCCATCCACATACCCTACGAATATGGCCTTATTAGCCTTTGGTTCAAGCTTTCCTTCATTAACGTGATAATAAGCTGGACACCCAAATACTCGTAAGTATGAATAGATAGAGGGTTCACCTGACCATACCTCATTCGGAGTCTTAGAGTCAATTGCCGATGCTGGAGATCGATTGACAATATGAGCAATAGTGTGAACTGCTTCAGCCCAAGATACTTTTGACATTTTGGCTTGTATGAGCATACAACGAGCCTTTTCAAGAAGAGTTTTGTTCATTCTCTCGGCAACTCCATTCTGTTGTGGGGTATGCCTATAGTCCTATGTCTTGAGATCCCATAAACCTTGCATAATTCATTAAACTCTTCATTGCAAAACTCCAAGCCATTGTCTGTGCGAAGATACTTGATTTTCCGCTCCATTTGATTTTCAACCAAAATCTTCCACTCTTTAAATGCTTCAAAAGCATCAATTTTTGCCTTCAAAAAACGCACCCAAACCTTTCGTGAGAAATCATCAATAAAAGTAAGAATATACCTCTTTCCGCCCTTCGATGGAAGTTTAGAGGGACCCCATAAATCTGAATGGATGTAGTCTAGCACTCCTCTTGTCTTGTGTTTGCCAGTGCTGAAGCTGACCTTCTTCTGCTTCCCTAAAACGCAGTGCTCACACAAGTCAAGTGTGTTGATCTTCTCACCTTCCAAAAGGTTACGATTGCTCAGCATTTCCAGTCCACGTGCGCTCATATGTCCCAGTTTCATGTGCCATAATCTTGCCTTGTCATCATTAGATAACTGCACTGTAGATGCATTTGCAGAGCCAACAATGGTACTTCCGGCCAATGTGTAAAGGCTGTTCTCCAGCTTGCCTTTCAGCATAACCAAAGAACCTTTAGTCACCTTCATAGTTCCTGCTTCGCTTATGTACCTATAGCCTTTTTCATCCAGAGTATCCAAAGAGATCAAATTCTTCTTCAGATCAGGAACATGACGGACTTGTGTAATAGTCCTCACGACTCCATCATGGCAGCGAACTCGAATTGAGCCAATGCCAACTATTGCACAAGTTGCATTATTGCTCATTACTACGGTTCCTCCACTTTTTTCGTAGCTGCTAAACCAGTCTTTTCGGAACGTGATATGCAGAGTACAAGCAGAGTCAAACACCCATTTGTTTCCATAATTACTATTATTACATGATGTTGTTCGTACATAATCATTATCAAAATCAT
This sequence comes from Nicotiana noctiflora, assembly GCA_032618575.1. Lineage (NCBI taxonomy): Eukaryota > Viridiplantae > Streptophyta > Magnoliopsida > Solanales > Solanaceae > Nicotiana > Nicotiana noctiflora. Next base: position 17,564 of record JASVEL010003805.1, on the reverse strand, counting down.
GTACATGTTCCAACTGTAGATGCACTTGTTTTTCCATTGGACTTTGACATTGGGCAATCTCGTTCAAAGTGCCCCTTCTTGCCACAACCCCAACACTCTGTATTCTTCTTGTTCACACGAGACTTTGATCTGTACTTTGATTTGCTCTTTCCATGTTGGCTAGTCCGGCCTCTCACAAAGAGCCCACTTGCCTGGTCATCTCTATCTCTTTCGATGTGCCTCTGCACATCACTAGAGTTAAGTGACTGCCGCACTTGCTCAAACTTGATAGGCTCCTTGTTATACATTATTGAATTCTCAATATCACGATATCCTGAAGTCAATGAAAATAGCAAGGCACATGCAAGCGTCTCCTCCTCCCTTTTAATTCCTGCAATCTGCAAGTCCATGACAAGTTTATTGAACGCATCTAAATGATCTTGTAACGAAGTACCTGACCCCATCTTAAATGTGTGAAGACGTCGTTGTAACAACATCCTTGTTGTCATTGATCGGTCTTGGTATAGCCCTTCTAGCTTTTCCCATAATTGTTTGGCCGTCTCTTCGGTACCTGTACTCACTTCACAAAGCACGTTAGGTGCAAGGGATAGTTGGATTGCACTCAATGCATCCCCTTCAATCTTCTCCATGTCGGGAGCTGATGTATCCTTAGGATACTTTCCGTCAATAGCATGGATTGAACCTTCCCTCCGCAATAACGCCATCATCTGGATCTTCCAGATGTTGAAGTTGTTGCGTCCATTGAATCTATCAATTTCAAACTTCATGGAACTCATCTTTGCTTGTTCTTTCTCCTTAGATCTATAAAGAATCATGTCGCTCTGATACCAATTGTTAGCGGAAACGTAAAAGAAAGAACACAAGATTTAACGTGGTTCGGATCAAAATAATCCTATGTCCACCAGAGAACAATTGTCTTTCTATTATTTACAAAGGAATGGGAGATTTCCCAATTTTCTCTCTTAACTTTCTACTCACTACAATGTATTGTATTGCTTTTAGGATGGTTTCTACAAATGAAAGAGTGCATCTATTTATAGAGGTAAGGACCTCCTCTTGATGTCATTGATGATATCAAACTACCTCCTCTTGATGTCATGGGTGACATCAAAGGAGTTAGCTTCCTCCTAGCATTCATGCCAACTCTTTCCACCAACTCTTCCAATTGGCATGTCATTGTTGACTAAACTTAAACCAACATTTTCAGCATGTCATTGTTGACTAAACATAAACCAACATTTTCAGCACAGAAGGGAGAAAAAACAAAAATATGTATATGTAGTCCAAGGCCAATAATTATAAGCATGAATAACAAATATAGGATAAAAAAATGAAAAAAATATTACAATAAAGTGAAATATCAATTTTTCAGTGTCGCCTTTTCAGGGTTACGCTTATTGGCAAGGAAAAGCATGTCTTAGAGCCTTGATGGGACACTGAAGCGCCCACAAAGTGAGGCAAAGCGCTCAACATATTTTGAGCCTCGTTTTAGGGCTTAAGCACGCCTTAGACAACAATGTCATGTACTTTAGTCCATAGACTCCTCAAAGAATTTCCCACAAAAATTATGCTCAAACTACAGAAACCTAGCTAAGCCTTAAATCTCATTTTCAGTTTAGGCCCCATAACGGCAAATCTGGGAACACCCCCCCTCCCCCAAACATTCTATTTGTAGAATGCTCTCAAAGTTTCCAGTACATCCCATTTCATCTCGCCGCAAGGAAAAGGAGGGAAAGCCAAAATCTCGTCAAGCGCTTAGTTGATTAAATGAAACTCATTTCCTTTACAAACATTCCAATTTTTTCTACCGTTATTGATGAAGGGGGTAAACGGAGTGTCCAAAAATATGCTTGGAGGACAAATGCTAAAGCAGAAGAAAGAGTCTCTTCAAAAGGCCTCAGTGGAAATGATCTAAAAATTGAAGCTTTACAACAAAAAGTATAGACTCTGCCCTCTACGTCTTATCCATATCACTTATTTTAATCAATACTTAAACATGGTTTTCAACCTTTAGTACTAAAAAGATATGCTGCTCGAATCCTCCAATAATGTCACTGAGAGTGTTTCGGATCCTCTAAAAGTAATGCATTTGGAGGATTTGACACGGGTGCAACCGCATTTTTTGGATGAGACCAGCAATATAGCTCAAAAATATCACCAATGCAATTTTCATACCATATCCCAGACCCTGTATGATTACTATATTCTACCTTATTTCATACCCAACCAAACGCTGTAAAATTATCTAGAAAATGATTTTCCATGAAAAGGTAACATTTTCCTCCATAATGAAGCAAACCCACTCCTACATCTTCAAATTACCTGTCTCCCCTCCTTTACCACAGACAAACTAAAGCATCACCAATTAAAGACAAATGAGATAAATCGCTTTCCAATTAAAGAGAAGCTCTAAGTTCCTCCTATACGAGAACACTAGCTAAACCCAGTACATCAAATATTTTCATCAAACGTTCAAATAACAATCTATGTGCAACAATGAGGAGTAAAATAACTCCAACATTGCCTTAAAAGCCAAATTAGTACTGAGGCATACACGATATATAGATTAACTGATTGATTATTCAACTAACAAACCCAATTTCAAATAATTACTAATAAACATATAAAGAGACCCTAAAATCGAGATTTTTTACCTTCATTTCTGGTATCCACCACCAATAGCATCCATATCCTCTTCCATCTTCGCAGTCAAATAAGGCTGAGGAAAATCATTGACATCAAACGTCTTCTTCTCCATCATCATCTTCTCAATATCAGCTTTATTGAGGAAAGTACGCCTAATTGGAGGACGGTTACGTCTCTGGTCACGCGAAAAGTACTTGATGTCAAACACGGTTTCAGGATCGGAAGTAGGTATGATGGCCTTAGCTTGAGCTGTGGCCGGACAGAAGAGCCTGTAATCAGTTGCCTTGGGTACAGCGGATAGATACTCTGGACTTGTTTGTGGTCCAGTGAACTCCCATGGCTTCTTCATGAAGCGCTTTAGGGTTTGGATCACTGATTTTCCGGACGAAGCCATTGACGAATTTGCTGAGGGGAGTCTTGAGATCTGTTTGGTTTCTAAGAAAAAGGTTTGATTTTGATTTTCGTGAGAAAAAACTGTTTCGGGCTTAACCAAGGGTCCGAACTTCAAACTTTTTTCTCTAACTACGGGGGGTTCACTCAACTTTCCTACTTATTAATAATTCCTACTTAGCAAGCATCTCAAGGTCAACATATGTGCTTCTTGAAATTAAAAGTCAATTTGAGGGTACTTCTGTCATTTGATATTACTACTTATTCATACTATCACCATCTCTCTATATAGCTCAACACGTGGGGTTTAGCTTAACTTAATATTAACGCGTGATAGAGACCGCTGGTTTTCCATCTCAATCTAATACTTCTGCGAGAATTAACACCCTCTTTCTATCTCCAAAATATATGTTGTCTCTTTTTTTGATCTTAACTTTCGATTGTGTCTTCATCGATCGATCCTATTTTCTAGTGAGTATCACGGCTAACATATCTTTGTTTCACTTCTAACATCTCTTTGATTTATCTTTATCTGTTTTTCTATTGAGGAACATCAATGGTTTTTGTTATTTAGGTGTCTAACAAAATTCTTCAATGTTATAAAAAGTTAAAATAGCAACCCTAATACTTCGAAAAATCTTTACCTAAAAATGTTTTTAGTTCCCATTATTTCTCGCTTGATTGGACTCTTTAAAGTTAAAATCCGTTATAGCAAATTATTTTTACTGGGTTGTTAAAGCAATATTTTTTCCATTTTAGATGACAATTGAGGGATTGAGAATGGTAACTGCAGGAGAATTATGAGATGGGTTGTCATAAAAAAAATGATGATATCGGATATTATCATTCTTTTCCCTTCTACTGCTTGTTTCAATTTTGGTTTTGGTTTACTGGATTAAGCCAGTGCTTATCTTTAGGATTGCAAATGCTTTATCATGCAATTGGTGTCTCATTTTTCTTGTTAGTGATTTATAAAGAAGGCATCCAGAATATATTTTGCATTTTCTGTAACGATAAGAAATAGACGTAATGGCTTCTGACCGCTTAAAACATATGTGTGAAAAGTCGATATACGAAGTTATATTTTTTCCATATCAATACTTGAACTTAACAGAATAAATAATAATAAGCATATTTGTGTGACGATCCGGCCCGTCGTCATGAGAGTTACCATCCCGTTACCCCTTCATTTATGTGTTTCATGTTTCTATATTTGTGTTAGAGTATATCGGATGAATTGGAATTAATTCTGGTTGAAAATAAGGCATATAGCCTTTTAGAGTGAAACTTATTTCTAAAAAGTCAATAAGGAGTTGACTATGTGGTTAGAGGGCTCGGAATCGAATTCTGATAATTCGGTTAGCCCGGGAGGTGATTTGTGACTTATGGGAGCGATCGGAATTGAATTTAGAGGTCCGGTGTAGAAATAGGCTTGAATTGGCTAAGTTGGAATTTTGGCGAAATCTGATCGATAGGTGAGATTTTGATCCGGGGGTCGGAATGGAATTTTTTCGACAGCTGCAGTAGCTTCGTTAGGTGATTTTGGATATGTCTGCAAATTTTCAAGTAATTCGGACATCGTTCGGTTGGGTTTTTGATAGAATGTAAGTTTCGGAAGTTTTGGTTGAATCTTAGGCTTGAGCCGACTTTAATTTGATGATTCGTGTGTTTGATGATGTGTTTTTATGATTGGAACAAGTTCGTGTGATGATTTAGAGTGGATCTGAATTTTTGGTTGAGGTTCCGGGGGCCTCAAAATATTTTCGGAGGGTTAATCGGATGAATTTTGAGGTTTTGTAGCTGCTGGTGGGTATTGCAGCAGTGATCTTCACTTCTGCGGATAAAGGACCGCGGAAGCAGCTCCGCAAAAGTGGATTCTTGCTCGCAAAAGTGAGATTGAGGCTCGCCAGTGTAGTTCTGCATAAGCTGACGGTTTGTCGCTGAAGCGGTATCGCGGGTACGAGAAAACATCCGCATAAGTGGTTCAAAGAGGATCCAAGAACTTCACATAAGCGAAGTGAAAACCGCTTAAAGTGGTCTCGTACTTAACCATAGAAGCGGTGATGAGCTTTATGGAAGGTCATAGAAGCAACAGAGATACCGCAGAAGCGGTCTCGCGGAAGCGTGTCTGGGATCGCAGAAGCGAAAAGTCATCAGTGATTAATGAACACAAGGGTTCGAAATTTCAGAAGTTATAACACATTTTGGGCTTTGAACTAAGAGGTGATTTAGGCGATTTTTAGGAGGATATCGAGGGAATTCATCAGATAAGCACTCATGGACTCAATTTATGTTAATATCTTGATAAATTATGGAGTTAACCTCTGAAATTGGAGGATTTTAGGTGTATCAATGAAGGATTTTTGCTCTAAGCCTCGGTTATTAAAAATCATTGATTTGAATGGCAAGCGGAGTCCGGTTTGATAAACTTTATATGTATGGACTCAGTGGAAGATCTACTTATAAGTTTTGGGTGCTTGAACACCCATTACTTTTAGAAATAAATACTATTACTTGTATAAAAAACTAGTAAATTTATATAAATATATTAACCGAGCACCCAGTCTCAGTAGCAATTTTCAGATTAAAAATAGCTGAGCACCCATGATTTAAAAATTCTAGATCGGCCACTGAGTGGTTGCACGCTCTAAAAAGGAGACTGGATATATTTATTTTAATTTTAAAATATTAAACATAATAAAGAATAACCATAAAAAAAAAATTAATTTTCCAACCCAGGTATCTCTACCCGTTTTCCAACCCTTCAGCCTTATTTCAATCTCATTCTCCCCGTATTCTTCTCCCACATCTTTCCTATAGCAGCCCCCCTCCCTCGTGCTCTCTATCTTTTGTGGATAAGTAAAAATAAAATAAATAGTATATAAAGGAGAAGAGTCTTATTTTAGGAAAGCTAAATAAATAGATGTGTTAATGGGATTAAAGTGTTTAAATATATTAAGTTATGGCCAAGTAATTTTCGTGTACATCATCCATTGTGGTCATAGGTTTTCCAAAGGAGTCTCGTGAATGGAAAAATAAGTGGTGGAGTCCGCTAGTGATTATTTTTCAGTGAGGTGTGCAAGCTAATTAGTGGATGCTACAACAAATGATAACTAATTACAATACCTATACGAATTATGAAAATCCGTTTTAGAGGTAATCAGGGCAGGCGATGGTCTTCAGATTTGGAGACTTGTTGTTGTAATTGACACAAAATTTCACTTGAGTCGGAGTGACCTGCATAAACACATAATTCCCAGCAAAAAGATCCCTAACATGCGACTGACTTTCCTTCAACCCTTCAAAGTTTTTAGCCAATGCAGCAACAATGAACCTAACTTTTCTTCTTAAGAATTTCTTCAAGATCGAAACTTTTATCTTTAATCCCTTCTTCAGGTGCACTTTTCTGAACTTTATATTCCATAAAGAAGAGAGGTTTTTCCTCACTTTCCCATTTACTTTTTTCTTTAGGTGTATTAAGTCGATGATGTGGCAATGTGACATGGACATGATATTTTCTCCACGTTAGGGGAGTGACCAACACGTAATGTCGGGTTTAAAATACATATTTTGATTGAGTTATGATGTTTGGATGAAACTTAGATTGAATAATGAGACCGGAATGATTAAGTGACACAAATATAAGTGTCATTTAGGCTATTCTATTTTTTATTTTTAATTTACGTTAGAGATTTTATTTTAGAATAGGCGGAATTGTTTCCTGCCCACTTAAAATTACATTATTTTGTAAAGCCGATATATGAACGTTTGGGTTTTGAACACTTTTACTTGAGAAAATAGATTATAACAAATACTTTTGATCGTTGATTATGCTTATGTGATAATATTAAAGTATGTGGTCAATTACGTATCAAATACGGGTATAAAGCGTGTGAATACATAAAATTTAATAAATAAAAAATTCAGCTCTATCTATTCCTCCCCGTACCCTTTTCACTGCCCCTTCCTTTTCTTCGCTCATTGTCGTTACCCGTCTAATCCGTTATCCCTCCATTTCTCTTCTTCCTCCTTTATTCTTAATTAAGCCCATAATAAAAATTTTGATAAATCACATTCTAAAGCTCCATATTAAACCATCATATTTGTTTATTTTTAACTTTTTCACTATCAATCATACTCCAATATATGTGTATCCTGAAATTATTTTTTGATATATTCTGGTTCGTAGGAATTTTGGTTTGATAAGGCGGAGAAGAGAGAATTGGGTTCACCAGAAGTGAATATTGTTGCTTCAAAGAGCTTGCATTCGATATTGAGCTTCACACGGTCGTTGAGTTGGCTTTGAATTATTGTACGTAGTGCTCCTTTGATTACATTTATATATGTGTACGTTGTACCAAAATTATTTTTGACTTGTTGAGAAAAAATGGGTTTGATTTCGATCATGGTCGTTGCTTTGATTTGTTGAAATTATTTATTGATTTGTTGAAAAAAGTTGGGTCTGATTTCAATTGTGGTAAAAATTGTTCACTGCTTCATGATTTTTCTCTTTGATCTTTGGAGGTGGTAATTTTAGTCTTTTAGTTTTGGTGATATTTTCCCTATAATATTTTGTGGTAAAGGTTTTGCAAATGGTTCATATTTTCTTGCTGCGAAAATGATAAACAATGAAAGTGACAAGTGAGGCTTACTCAGTCGGTAAGCACCTCCACCTACGACCGTTAGTCCTGGGTTCGAGTCACGCTGGAGGGGAAGTGTGGAAACACTGTAGATTCTCCTAATTTGGGAAGGGTTTAAAAAACAATGAAAGTGAAAGGTATTAGGTGGGATAGAAAACAGAGAATCGCCAAAGCCGGTGCCGATGATAAAATCTAAAGTTTTTAAAATTGATTCCTAGATTGGTAAGGTTTTTCCGGCGGGTTTTGAGGGAGTGAAAGGGATATGTGTAGAAAAAGTAAATTTATTATAATAAAAATGGGACCTTGAACATCCAGGTGTCAATAAAATGTGAATGAATGGATGATGTGGCTATACAATATATTAAATGAATTTCATATCAGCAGCAATTGAACAACACAGACCATCACACGTGTTTATTAGTAGCCATTTACTTAAGTAAAAGTGTTTAAATGGAAAACCCATAAGTTCATATATCGATTTTATAAACTGATGCAAGTTTAAATGGTCAGGAAGTCATTTCGCCTATTAAAAAAAAGTTTTTGTAAAGGGAGTACGTGCTGGCAACATTAGTAAAGTGGGTTGAAGGCCAATTTTATTAAAATAAATTAGTTTATTAATGAGAAATTTTCATATAGCACTACATTTTAGTAGTAATTAGCTATTTATAGATACCATTTACTATATTACAGATTATAAATACCTTTTATGTGGTTATAAGATGTATTTAAGCTATTATATTCATGAATACAGTAGCAAAAATAGGCGTGAATCAAGGAAGTCCAGCTAATCAGTTATTGTATTTGAGTGTATTCAACTGTATTCATGGAGTGAAAAATGGGATTACACCTGGACAGATTATTGTATTCAACTGTATTCGACTGTATTCACGGTGTGATATAGGGGATTACACTATTTTTAAAACGGAAAGTACATCAATTAATATAACTGACTCATAATATAACTTAATAAACTCAATTATAACACACAAATTGTTTATTTTCAATTATAAAAAAAGATTCTCAACAGAAAAACACCCCAAATATAGAGCAATCTTCAAAAAAAAATATAATACATCTAAGTACATAAATTATATTAATTACTAAAATATATGAATACTTTTATGGCATATAGCGAGACAGTGAATATAATAAAATACATATAATACAGCGGGATACATTGAAATACAACGAAAAAAAAGATATTGAATACAATGAAATACACGGAATACAACGAGATACAGTGAATTAAAATGAAACCCCTGAAACCCTAATAGATCTATTTCAAGCAACCTGCAGCAAAGCGACTAAAAGTGGATACTGATGTGTTACAACAGGGGCTGATGGGTCGTCTTCATCCTTCACTACATCACAAACAACGTACTACTAAAAAATTAGTAGTATGTAAACATTGGTTGGCGGGCAATTGTAATATGTTTTCATGTCAATTTTTACATTGTATAGAATTAGTGGCACCATCACGGCCAATTACAACAATAATTGAAGAGAGATACATGGGCGGTTGAGGCAAAATTGGCAACAGTAATTGTAGAGAATTAGTGTTGTCAATTCGGATCTAAAGAACTAGTGGCACCATCCGAAGAAGAAGAATTACAACAATAATACACGGAAGTTGAGGGAGAGATACGTGTGTTGAGAGAGTGGAGAAAAATATAAGAGAATAAGAGCAAAAAATAATACAAAGAGTATTGTATGGCTTAAGAGTAGAAGGTAATCATAAATAAATATTTGGCTATAAAAATCAAATTTAAAAGGGTATTTATTTAAAATAAATAAGGTATCAACCTTTGCTAGGGAGGTAAAAATTCCTTTACAAAATTGTAGGTTTTGGGCTAAAGGTCCACTTCGAATCTGTTTTTTTGGCTATCAGATTGAAGTTGGGCTAGAGACCCAGTTTTAAAGATTGCTTTGTCATTTTATGTGGGCTCATGGCCTAATTGAAATGCAAAATAATTTTTTATAAATTCCAGATTATTAAAATAGTCTTATGGACTAAATTTTCAGAATATAAATTTAGTATTTATATTCTTTTATGAAATCTATAATCATATTATCATCCCAATTGCTTCTAATGTTAATTTATTTAATATAAAATTTATTTGTTAATTTGTTTAACATATTTGAAATGTTAATTTGTTTAACATTAAATTTATTTATTTATTTATTTGTTTAACATGCTAAAAATGTTAATTTGTTAATTCGTTTAACAAGCTTGAAATGTTAGTTATTTAAACATTATTTTGGTTAATTAGTTTAACACATGCTTTATTATTTGGCATGAAATCAATATTAATTAGTTTAATATTAACAATACTTGTTAATTTGTTTAATATGTATAATATGTTAGTTAGTTTAAAATTAAATTAAATTTTATGTGAATTTGTATAGCATGTAATGAATGTTAATTAGTTTGATATTAATTTTATTTACATGCTAATATAAGTTATTTGTTAACTTATAATCCACATGGAATTGTAAAATCGTGATAGATAATTATGTTTTCTTAAATATGATTAAGACACTTAGCTTGAATAGGTTAATTTTCATTATATTTTAATTCTTGGACGATGATTGGGAACATAGTGAACTTTCGACACCATAATTAATATATATGTTTATTAACTTAATCAATTGATGCTTAGTATCATAATATGTATGTATATAGAACATCGTGCCTTGCGTTATTTTCTTTTAACATGATCCTTATTTTATTTTTTATTTTGTTAAAGAATGACTACTGCTTCGAAAAATATTCTTGTTGAGCTAAACAAAGGGTTGAAATTCAATGGTGACAATTATGAAACCTGGAGCTTGAAAGTTCAGTTTGTGCTAGAGGAGCAAGAGGCTCTGAAGGCCATCAACAATGTCATGAAGGCGTGAACGTGAAGTTATGACAGCTGGAAGACAAAGAACTACATTGCTTGCATTACGTTGTTGAGCACCTTAGACGATAACATTCTAAAGGAGTTTAACAATCACCAAAGAGCTATGGATATTTGGAATGCTTTGAGGAAAATGTTTGGTACATGTTCTACTACAAGACTGAGATCTTAAACGATCAAATTTGTCTCATATAATAAACGCCCAGAACATTCAATGAAAACACATCTGAGGCAAATGACATATATAACGAGGGAGTTGAAAGATGTTGGCCGTGTTGACAGATAAATAACAAATTCAAGTTGTCATACTCTCTTTACCTAGTTCTTGGGATTATATGAAAATATATTTGACCCATAATGAGCGAATCACAATTTTGGAAGATGTCCAGAGACACATTGAGTTAGAGGAGGAACGACTTGAGGATGCAAAGCCAATAGATGAGTTGCACATGGCAACAACCTCCAAAATCAAGAGTGATTCAAAGAAAAGGAACTGGAGAAAAAAGAGAGGGTCACCTCAAGTTCAGCATGCTAAAAGAGCAAAGACTGAAAAAAGCAAGAACATACGTCCCAAACGTGTGAAAGTTGCTAAAGTGAAATACTATAATTGTGACAAGAAGGGTCATTATGCTAGAGATTGCTCTAAGCCTCCTAGAAAGGTATTTCATGATGCTCGAATTAGTGAACTTTATGTTCCTAGTTCTATTTTCTTAAGTGAATCTAATCCTTTGTAGATTGTAGACTCAGGAGCAACAGACCACATATCATAGGAACATAGTGCCTTTGTTGAATTTCGGCGAGCTCCACGTAGATCAAAGTGGATATATGTAGGCAACAACAATAAAGTTGTTGTTGAAGGGATTGGTACATGCAAGTTAGTATTGCGTATCGGTCGAGACCTAGTACTACACGATGTTCTCTTTGCACAACTTCGACAGAATGTTATTTTAATTTCAGTTTTGCTTAAGTTGGATTTGACTTGTTTTGTCATGGTAATTCTGCCAAGTTAACTTTTGGTTCAACTTTATTTAGATTCAGTTTTGCTTAAAAAGGTTTAATTATTATGGATTTGGATTATGATTCATTTAATAATTATGTTAGTTTTTCTATGTTTGTTTCTTCATATAAATATGATAATGATGTAAACATATGTCATGCTAGACTTGGTCATATTGACCAACAAAGAATGCAAAGGTTAAAAAAATAAGGTTTGTTTTCCAACATTGAACATGTGGAATTGTCCACTTGTAAAAATTGTCTAGCTGGAAAATCTGCAAAAAAGCCTTTTGTTCAGGCGACTAGAGTTGAATATCCTTTGCAATTAGTCCATTCGGACATCCGTGGGCCTATGAATGTTAGGGCTAGGCATGGAGCAAGTTATATAATACTATTTATTAATGACTTTACCCATTTCAGTTATGTCTATTTGATTTCCCACAAATCAGAAGCAATAAGTTACTTCAAAAGCTATATGAGCTTAGTGGAAAATCAATTAGACAAGAAGATGAAAGCTCTTCGAACTGATCGTGGTTGTGAATATTTATCAACTCAGTTTAATAATTTATGTGATGAAAAAGGAATAGTTAATTAGTTGACAATCTGAAATACTTCACAACGTTGCAGAAAGAAGAAACAGAACGCTCCTAGATATGGTTAGGTTAATGATGGCACAAGCTAACCTCCCAATTAGTTACTGGGGTGATGCGTTTCTTACTGCTACCTTTGTACTTAGTCGAGTGCCTACAAAATCAGTTACTATCACTCCATATGATTTATGGACTGGAAGATAACCTGACCTAAGTGTATTAAGACATTGGGGTTGTGCTGTCTATACACATGATTCCTCTCACAAAATATGGAAAATTGGGCCCGAGGGGAAAGAAAAGTACCTTTATAAGATACTCTGAAATATTAAAGGGTTATATGTTTATAGGTCAACAAGACAGTGGGAGTGTAACTGAGTTTGAATCACGAGATGTCATATTCTTATAGGACGAGTTCCTTAAGAAGGGAGAGGTAGGACGAGACCTAACATTATTTGAGATAATGGATCAAAAAGTACAAGGATCACTTAATTCGAGTGGGAGATTTTAACAGATGATGAATTAGTTTCTCACGAAAGACCTCGTTCGTCGTCATATGTGAATGAGAGTGATCCTTCTACTTTTAGTGGAAGTGACCAAATTGATCTTGTTCTAAGTAGGAGCGGAGATGGTCATAGATCTTGTTCCAAGTGGGAACATGATGAATGATCTTGATCTGAGTGGGAGCAACATTGATCCAAATGGGAAAAATAATGAATCATAAGTAAGATGTGGTTCTCTTAAAAGATTTCCCGCTAATGATTTGATGTTGAAGGCGGAGAACTATTTATGATGCTCCTACAAAAAGAAAACAGGCCTAAAAATATAAAAGAGGCTCTCTCATTCCCTTCTAAGGATAAATGGACAAAAGCAATGGAAAATGAATTGGAGACTATGAAAGTCAAAAAAGTTTGAGAACTAGTTGACCTCCCTGAAGGACGCAAAGCTATTGGGAGAAAATGGGTTCTAAAAATTAAGCTCAAGGCATATGGCACAGTTGAGAGATTTAAGGCTCAACTGGTGGCGAAAGGTTATACACAGCAGAAAAGAACAGACTACGAAGAGACTTTCTCGCCTGATGTACGATTTACCTCGGTTCGCCTTGTTCTAGCTATTGTTGCAAGCTTGGATCTTGAATTACATCAGATGGATATAAAGACTGCCTTTCTCAATGGAGAACGGGATGAAGAAATCTATATAGAACAACCTGAGTATTACATTGAAAAGAGCCACGAACAAAAAGTTTGTGGACTTTTGAAGTCTATTTATGGCCTCAAACAATCTTCAAGACAATGGTATGTACGCTTTCAAAATGTTCTTGTATCCAATGGTTTTACCATGATACATGAAGACTATTGCGTTTATACTAAGAGATCAAGAAACAAGCTTGTGATTTTAGCATTGTATGTAGATGACATACTTATAGCTGGAAATGATAAGGAGTTTATAACCGGGATAAAGTCATGGTTATCATCCCAATTTGAGATAAAAGATATGGGTGAAGCTGCATATATTCTTGGAGTTAAGATTTCAAGAGATCGTCCAAAGAAACTATCATATCTTTATGTCACGACCCTAGTTCACCAATCGTGAACATGTCGTGATGGCACCCAGTCCCCACGACTAGGTAAGCCTAACACGTTGCGGAATATACAAGCTATGAACACTTAAATAAGAAAACAGCGGAAAAATAGGATAAAAGATATGTAATTCGTGCCGCTTGGCACATACATCCGTCAACACCATGAATAAAACACTACCAAGATCCGGAATCCCACGGTAACACAGACTAAAAGAGAATATACAACTGTGGCTCTATGTATAAAGAGTGTCTAACAACGGAATGAAGGAAAAATGCCAACTAGTACTATTAGAATAGAAGGAAAGCCTCCGGATCCGCGGACGTAGCGGATCATACCTCGAGGTCTCCCAAAAAGCTGCGAAATCACCTAGTACGAGCCTATCCTGATGTACCTGGATCCTGCACAACAAAAGTGTGCAGAAGAGTAGCATGAGTACACCACGGCGGTACTCGGTAAGTGCCAAGCCTAACCTCGATGGAGTAGTGACGAGGAAGGTCGGGGCCCCTACCGAGAAACAATAATATAATGATAATAACAATAATAAGCGAGTTTAAATGATAATAATTTCCGAAATTAACAACAATAAATGATTATCGCAATCGTCTACAATTAAGCTAACAACAAATAGTCAACTCGATAAAACCGGTCCGGGACCTGTGGGAATCAAACCCACGGTCCCTACCATAACTCCGGGTCTCGGGAATCGAACCCGCAGCCCGTGTCTCGATAAATAATCAATAACTCGGGATCTACGGGAATCGAACCCGCGGTCCCTACCGATAACTCGGGGATCTCGGGAATCGAACCCGTAGTCCCACCAATAACTCGGGATCTCGAGAATCGAACCCGTAGTCCCTACCGATAACTCGGGATCTCGGGAATCGAACCCGTAGTCCTACCAATAACTCGGGATCTCGGGAATCGAACCCGTAGTCCCTACCAATAACTCGGGATCTTGGGAATCGAACCGTAGTCCCTACCAATATCACGCCGGGTCTCTGCGAATCGAACCCACAGCCCTGGGTCTCCGGGAATCGAACCCGCAGTCCACAAGCACAGCCAATAAAGAATCCACAGGGAGAATAATTATGCTTAACTATAACTTCACCGAAAAATAGCGCCAATAATTAACAAGGAGTTCAAATAAGGCAATTAGGCAACTAAACAGTTAAATGCTACCTAATCATGCTCTGCTAACCACTACCGGGTAAAAATATCAAATTAACAGCCAAAGACAGAAATATCGCTCATTGAACATTTTAAATAAAGTACGTGTTCAACAACCAGCGCATGTACACGCCCGTCACCTCGCGTACAAGGCATTTAAACTATCACATAATATCCTAGGGGTGAAAATTCCCCCACACGAGGTTAGACAAGCCACTTACCTCGATTCCGGTACAAAACCGCTAAGTAATAACCCTCTTGCCACGAATGTCGGCCTCCACTAGTGTAGAATCTGATAAAAATCAATAGAATCACATCAAAATAGGCCAATTGGGCATTACCCAATCAAATTAACTCAAAATTCACCAAAACCCACAAGTTGCCAAAACCCGACTTCCGGTACGCTTATCGAAAAATCACGAAAATTATATATTCGGGTTCCTTATCTCAATACGAGTCTGTGCATATAAAATTTACCAAAATCGGACTCCATTTGCCCACTCAAATCAGGGATTTTCTAACATTTAGGCCTAGGGCTCAAACCCACCTTTAATCTTCCAATTTCAGTGAAATAATCATGGATTTCATGATAAACCAACGAATTAAGGTCAAGAAACTTACCCCCGATGATTTCCCGATGATATCCCAGCATTTCCCCTTCAAAATCCTCTCTTGGAGCTCAACAATGGCGTTTTTGATTTATGGGTCGCGGCTGAAATGTTTCTGGACTTAAGTCACTGCCAGACATTTTTACTCTATGCGATCGCATGATCCCTGTTGCGATCGCATAGAACAAATTTTTGACCCTCGCCAAACTACTCTTTGCGATCGCATAGTCCTCAATGCGATCGCAATGCTCACCAAAAAATATACCTATGCGATCGCATACCCTGCTCCGCGATCGCATAGGACAAAAGCTGGACCTGGGACCCCTCTTCTCTATACACTATGCGATCGCATAGGACTGTACGCGATCGCGAGCACAACTTTCCAGAACTATGCGATCGCATATCCATGCCCGCGATCGCATAGAACAAATACTTGGCCTCTCCAAAACGTTCTATGCGATCGCATTAGCCCATTGCGATCGCATAGAGCATTCGTCTGCAGCACACACCAGCAGTTAACAGCATTTCCAAAATGCATGAAATGGTCCGTTTGGACCCCCGAATTTATCCCGAGGCTCCCGAGACCCCAACGAAAACCACCAACATACTCCAAAACACGATATGAACTTGTTCCAATCATAAAAACACCATCCTAAACATCAAAATCACCAATTACACACGGATTCAAGCCTTAGTTTCTTAAAACTGTCCGAATTGCACATTCGATCAAAAACCCAACCAAACGATGTCCGAATGACCTGAAAATTTGCGGACATATCCAAAATCACATAACGAAGCTACAGAAATTGTCGGAATTCCATTCCGACCCCCGGATCAAAATCACCTATCGTTCGGATTCGCCAAAATTTCAACCTTCGGCATTTCAAGCCTAATTGAGCTATGGACCCCCAAAATACATTCCGAACGCGCTCCCAACCCCGAAATCACCTAACGGAGCTAATTGAACCATCGGATTTCCGTTCCGAGATCGTCTTAACACTGTTCCGGCTACGGGCCATTTTCTAGCTTCAAAGCTCTTATTTAGGGACTAAGTGTCCCAAAATGCTCAAATTTTCATAACCGACTCTCCCGACAAACCACAATAGCAGGAGTGAACTTAGGGGAACAGTTAAATTAGGGATTTGGGGCGAAATTTTCTAAAACGACAGGTCGGGTCGTTACATCTTCCCACACTTAAAGATTCGTTCGTCCTCGAACGAGCATAGAAACATACATGGAGTGGTGAAGAGATGAGGGTACTGGCTGCGCATATCCTGCTTGGTCTCTCAAGTCGCCTCCTCGGCCGGCTGGCCCTGCCACTAGACCTTCACTGAAGCTATGTCCTTTGACCTTAGTTTTCAGATTTGCTTTTCCAAAATGGCAATTGGCTCCTCAACAAAGGATAGGTCCTTGTCCAGCTGGACTGAACTGAAATCCAACACGTGCGACGAATCACCATGATACCTTCGGAGCATCGAGACATGAAATACCGAATGAACTCCTGTAAAGCTGAGAGGTAGTGCAAGTTCATAAACAACTCCTCCAACACGCCTCAATATCTCAAAAGGGCCAATAAACCTTAAACTCACTTCCTTTTCTTCCCAAATTTCATAATGCCCCTTTATAGGCGTAACATGAATCATGACCTTCTCTTCCACCATATCGGAACCATCACGAACCTTCTTGTCCGCATAACTCTTCTGTCTAGACTGGGCCGCACGAAGTCTGTCCTGAATCACCTTGACCTTGTCCATAGCCTCCTGAACCATATCAGTACCTAGTAACCTGACCTCGCCCGGCTCAAACCAACCCACGGGAGACCTGCACCTCCTACCATATAGGGCCTCGTACGGTGCCATCTCAATACTAGACTGGTAGCTGTTGTTATAAGCAAACTCCGCTAGTGGCAAAAAGTGGTCCCATGAACCTCCAAACTCAATCACGCACGCACGGAGCATATCCTCCAAAATCTGAATAGTGCGCTAGGACTGACCATCAGTTTGGGGATGAAACGCTGTGCTCAGCTCCACCCGAGTACCTAACTCCT
>JASVEL010003803.1:0-147110 GCA_032618575.1 Nicotiana noctiflora | reverse complement strand
AATTAGTCACTTAGACAGATAAATCCTATCTAAACATTCTTTTCTAACAAATATCAGGTAAATATCACAATTTAATCAGTTAAGGATAGAAATATCACGAATTGAACAATTCTAGTAAGGTGGGTTCCAACAATCTGCGCATGTACATGCCCGTCACCTCGCGTACAAGGCATTTAAATTAACACATAATATCCTAGGGGTGAAGGTTCCCCCACACGAGGTTAGACAAGACACTTACCTCGACTCCGGTACGAAACCGCTAAGAGACAACTCTCTTGCCACGAATATCGGCCTCCACAGGTGTAGTATCTGATCAAAATCAATAGAAATACATCAAAATAGGCCAATTGGGCATTACCCAATCGAAACAATTCGAAATACACCAAAAACCACAAGTTGCCAAAACCCAACTTTTGGAACGCTTCTCGAAAAGTTACGAAAGTTATATATTCGGGTTTCTTATCTCAACACGAGTCTATGCATATAAAATTTACCAAAATTGGACTCCGTTTGCCCATTCAAATCGATGATTTACCATAATTTAGGCCTAGTGCTAAACCCCCCATTATTCTTCCATTAACAGTGAAATACTCAAGGATTTCATGATAAAATAATGTAATTAGGCCATAAAACTTACCTCCGACGATTACCCGATGATTATCCAACAATTTCCCGTGAGTTTCTCTCTCTAGGACTCAAAAATGGTGTTTTTGTGGCTTACCCCGCGACTGGTCCGCTTCTGGTTTTTAATTCACTACCAAACGAATTAACTCTACGCGATCGCAGCCCTAGGCTCGCGATCGTGATGCACAGATCCTGGGCCACAGATTTTTACCCTACGCGATCGCATGGCCTGGACGCGATCACAGTGCTTAACCCAGCGACCCTACACGATCGCAATGAAGCGACCGCGATCGCACTACACGCGAACTCAACCTTACGCGATCGCAGACCTAATCTCGCGATCGTAGAGCTTTCCAACTTTACCCTACGCGATCGCAGACTCCACCTTGCGATCGCAGAGCTCAATATTTTCCTCTTACGCGATCGCATGAACAGCTTCGCGATCGTGAAGCACAAAAATTCTCTGCAATATTGCAGCAGAAACAGTAGTGCATTTGGCACCAAAATGGTCCGTTTGGACCCTCGAATTCATCCCGAGGCCCCCGGGACCCCAACGAAAACCATCAACCTACTCCAAAACACGATACGAACTTGTTCCAATCATAAAAACACACTCTTAAACACAGAAAACATCGAATTATAGCGGATTCAAGCCTAAGTTTTCCTCTAAACTCCCGAAACCAACATTCAATCAAAAACCCGACCAAACGATGTCTGAATGACTTGAAAATTTGCAGACATATCCAAAATCACATAACGAAGCTATAAAAATTGTCGGAATTCCATTCCGACGCTCGGATCAAAACCTCACCTACCGATCGGATTTCCAAAAGTTTTAAACTTCGGCATTTCAAGCCTAATTGAGCTACAGAACTCCAAAATACATTCCGAACGCACTCCCAACCCCGAAATCACCTAACGGAGCTAATGGAACCATCAGATTTCTGTTTCGAGGTCGTTTTAATACTATTCCGAATACGGGCCAATTTTCAACTATAAAGCTCTCATTTAGGGACTAAGTTTCCCGAATCGCTTCAAATTCTAGAACTCAACCTCCCGACAAACCACAATAGCAGAAATGAACTTAGGGGAACAGTTAAATTGGGGATCGGAGTGTAAATTTCAAAAACGACCGCCCGGATCGTTACATATTGATGAATAATTCTCTTGTAATATTATTAAGCAGAGTTCGCTTGCGTCATTAATACGAGATGCCAAACTAATTGTGTGGGATGAAGTATCAATGGCCAAAAAACAATTGATAGAAGCTTTTGATTTACTACTGAAAGATCTAATGGATACAAAGACACTCTTTGGTGGAAAACTTATCGTTTTTTACGGTGATTTCAGGCAAACTCTTCCAGTTGTTCGGAGTGGGAAAAAAGAGGATTTCGTACGAGAAAGTTTATTGTGTTCTAAAATTTGGAACCAATTTGAAAAATTGCGATTATCAGTAAATATGCGAGCGAGAACAGATCCTGCTTTTTGCGAATATTTGATGTGAATAGGGAGTGGAAAAGAAAAAATAAATTGCCAAGGTAAGATTGAAATTCTTGATTGTTTCATTGTTCCTTTTATAAATGAAAAAGAATCGTTGAATCTTTTATTTAGAATAATTTATCCAGATTTATATACACCTGCTTGTGATATGTCTTCTACAACTTCTCTTGTCATTTTGACAACAAAAAATGATTTCGTTGACGAAATAAATAACATGTTGATAACTCAATTTTTGGGTGAATCTAGGACATATGTAGTGTTTGACGAAGCTATTGAAAGTAGCGATCAAAGTCAATATGAATATTTCTTGCATACTTTACACCCAACTGGCTTGCCTCCGTATACATTAACGGTAAAAAAGAGTTGTCCCATTATTTTACTGCATAATTTAAATCCTTGTGAAGGTTTATGTAACGGTACACGACTTATATGTTGTAACTTCGAAAGACATGTGATAAGTGCTATAATTGCAAGTGGTGACTTGAAAAACACACATGTATTTATTCCCAGAATACCTTTGTTGTCTTCACAAGACAAAACATTGCCTATTCCTTTCAAAAAAATACAATTTCCTGTTAGATTATGTTTTGCTATGACGATAAATAAAGCTCAAGTTCAGACATTAGATTTTGTTGGAATTTATTTATGAGAGCCTGTTTTTTCCCATGGTCAGCTTTATGTTGCTTTATCGCGAGCAAAAAAACTCAAGTTCTGTGAAATTATTGATCTGACCACCAACTAATGATTGCAACGATGATCATACAACATACAATGTAGTATATGATGAAATCATTCAAGCGTCCCTCTTGTGAATTAACAGTAACTATGAGCAATCACTTATTTGAGATTTGATGTACTTTGACTGATATCTTGCAAAAGATTGATGCTCATCACCTACAAATTGGATTGATATCACATAGATGTTAACTAAGATGTCTCTGCATCTTCAATCCTTGCTTCACTAAAGATACTAAAGGTGTAATGCTACTTCAATATCGCACTAACTATTCAGTAAGTAAATTTACTCTTGAATATACAACTAATACTTGAAACCTTGCTTTGATTAATAATTTTGCGCAAGTATCTATATGTTTACATGTTTTTCTCTTTCCGCACAGACAAGTTTTGATACACACTTGACACTCTTTATTCCAACAGAAAATCAAATGGCTTCTTGGTTTGAAAGATACACACTGCAGCAACCCAAAGAAATAGGAACTCCTCCAAGAAATTACAAGAATAATGGTTACTATATCTCATATTATGTTCCTCATTCATACACATGCACAAATGAAAAGAAACTCCATCCTCTTCCTTTGCCTTTGCCATTAGACTCACCTCATTTCTCTCCAAGATCAAGTAGTGGATCTTCCTCTTCTTCATCTAATCAATTCAATGATGATCAAGAACAAGCTCAAGACCACTTGTCATTTAGTCCATGCAGGTTAATTTGTTGAATATTTCCTCTTGTTATTGTCTTTTTCTTTAGAGGGTAAGTTATCTTCTTCTTCATTTCACATAACATATTATGGAATATTGAACAAAAATAAATACAATGATTGGACAAGAACTTCGAATGAGAGTTCAAAGTCTACCTCGCCTTGTACCTCACCAACATATCCATTAATGTTATGGGGAAAGATTTTGGATTCTCCCAATGGAAAATAACAAAGTTGTAATCATCCGCGTCATCGTCGTCTTCTTTCTCTACCTCTTCCACAGAATTCTTCTGCTAAACCAGGGCAAACTCTCGAGTCCAAATAGAAGAAAGGAAGGCTGTTAGGAAAAGGAAAATTTGATTTAATAGGTACGTCACCACTTTTTTAACCAAACATGCTTATTTATATAATTAGTTTCAGCACTTCATACTTAACTATTTTTAATCAGCTAAACAAACGGGGTCTCAGTCCTTATCTTTTGCAGTTTTCTTTTTTGTTTTGATAAGGTAATGTGTGATACTTATACTCCAGCTGATGAACCTATTCCGACAAATAAGAGGCATAGTGCCGCCAAGATATTCAGTAACCCTGATGTTCTTGCTGAAGAACCATGGTATAAAAAAAATTACATTTTAAATGAAAAAACGTTTCCTCGGTCCTTAAGTTTTATTCTATTTGTTTTTGAAATTTGCTGATTGCTGGAAATTTTTTGCGAATTAGATATGGTATAGAGCAAGAATACACTTTGCTGCAAAAGGAGGTTAATTGGCCTCTTGGATGACCCATTGGAGGTTTTCCTGGACCTTAGGTACTATTGTGAGTACCTTTTCTCTATGTTGTTAGTATTTCAAAAAAAAAAAATAGTTAACATGTGTAACATAAGCATTGTTTTGAAATTTGGATATTTTGAGTTTGTGTACTATCTATTTGTATGATTTGGAAAACTGAGTTTGAATTTTTTTTCAACATTTTGTACCGACTTTCCTATTCCTAGATCGTTGTTATTACATGGCCATTTGCTTTTGTTGTCCGACTACGTTGATGATGCTATTGTTTGTTTATTGCTTCCTTTTCTGTTTCTGATCGAAGGTCTGCCAGAAACAAATTATCTGCCATCATAAAGTAGGGGTAAGGTCTACGTACACACTATCCTCCCCATATCCCACTTGCTCCCCATATCCCACTTGAGGATCTCATTGGGTTTGTTGTTCTATTTAGTACCGACTTTGCAAAGTCAAAAGCTCAAAGTTGTTTGTTTTTTGGCCTTGCCTTTCGCCCTTCCTTTTATTTTGCACGGATGTGATTCTTTGTTGACAACAAGTGTGTATATGTGCTCATCTGGTTTTTTTCTAATGCTATGAAGTTATATTGCACTTTCAACTTAAAAGAAATGAAAATGTGGCATTATGGTTATCTTTAGCCTTACTGAATATTCACATATTTCTTTATGATTTTTGTCTTAACATTTATTACTTTATGTGCTGATATACCTATTAATTTTAATATTTTCAATTGTTTTTACGGGTGAGCGTAAAATCGTCAAGAAGGAACAAATCAATCGCCTTCACACTCTAGACTTCACAAACAAGAAACTACTGTTATAACAGAGTAGATGCAACGAAATATAGAGAAACTTCAGGATGGCATGAATAGCATAAAAGCAGCAACATGAAATATCAGCTAACTGCACCAATAGATTGGATTCCCTTGAGTTCTTAGATAAGGCTATCAAGAGTTCAATGCGTGCAAAATGTTACACTTCTAAAGTGTTGGGCCCATGCTAGCACGGGCCAATCCCGTCTAGTCCAATTTATGTTAATGGAAGATTTTTAAGATTATTGATCTTAAATAATTGATAAAATTCTTGCGATTATAAAAGTTTTTAATTATTTTAAATCGAAAGACCATGATACACTTGATTTTGAACAAAGAAAAGCATAATTTAGGAACAAAGAAAAACCATAATTTAGGAAAAAGTGTACAAAAATCTAAACAATTGGTTGAAAGAGAAATCTCTAAAATTGTATAAGACAAATCAAAACAATTTGTTGAAAAGCATAATTTAGGAACAAAGAAAAAGCAAAATATACGTTTCTCTTCCAACACAATGATTTAGGGCCGTTTGACCATAAAAAAGTTCTTTTTTGAATATTTTTATATTTTTTCGAAATTGGTATTTGACCGTAAAATTTTCGATTAGCACTTGAAAATAAATTCAAAATTTTTTGAAAATTGTAAAAACTCAAGATAAGCTATTTTGCAAAAAAAAAAACACTTTACATAACTCACAAAATTTAAAAATAAATTATTTATTTTCAAAAACAACTCAAAATTTCAAACACCATTTTGACTTAAAAAAATTCTACTTTTTTCAAAATTTACAATTCTTATGTCCAAATGCCAACTCGGGACTTTGCCTTTAAGATTTATAGAAGAAAACAATCGAGTTTAGAGGGATTTTATAATTATAAACTTTAGTTACGTTGCCATAAACCAAATAAGATAACTCAAGTGAAACTACTAGCTATGTCCATTTATAAATAGTTTATTATAAAAATTAGTTAATTTATAAAATATTATTAATATTAGTTAACAGTTACCAATATTAGCCAATTAGCTATTTGTAGCTAAAACAAAGTCTTTATTTTATTTTGAGTGAGTGTAATTAGAATAAATTAAGTACATTTTAAAGAATTTGAATCTCAGTTTTGGGATGATTTGACGGAGTTTTGATGTGGTTTGAATTGAAAATTCAAAGTGGAAGATGAAACATGAAAAAAATGTGTATCACGTATGTATCATATTTGTATCAAATGTGTATCTCTTACGACACAGATTCCCCTCCATCGGGAGTCGTGATGACGCCTACTAATGGAAGCTAGGCAAGCCAACTTCTTACTTACATTTCCATTCATTACAACCCTCATATAAAAATCATTTAGAAATAATACTATTAATACAACGGAATAATAATTTAGCGGAAAACTTAACAACTTTTACTAGATACGATGCACAAAATCCAAACATAATACACTACCCAAGAACTGGTGTCACAATACTCACGAACTTCTAAGAATAATACACATAATCGTCCGAAGGAATATAAACTATTTATCTCGAATACATGAGATAACAGACTGAAAAGTAAAGATAGAGGAGACAACGGGTCCTGCGGACGCCTGCAAGGCTACCTCGAAGTCTCGGTGGTCGGAATATCATCAATCTTACTACTGCCGTTGCCGCTGTCCGTAACCTGTATCTGCACAAAAAGAGCGTAGAGTGTAGCATCAGCACAACCGACCCCATGTGCTGGTAAGTGCCTAGCCTATCCAGGCGACGTAGTGACAAGGCTAGGACCAGACACCCACATAAACCTGTGCAGTTCAAAACATATATATAGGCAACAAAATAGTAGGAAAGAATATTTAAAAAGGGAAAACATACTCTGGGGTAGAAGCAGCATATAATATCAGAAAATAATATGAGTAATGGAATAAAAATTCACTTTCAAATCTCAATTCTTCTTGTTGTGGCATGCAACCCGATCCCATTTCTTTTAATATCCTGTGATAGGCGTACCACCCGCTCCCATTTCAATATAATCTCATTTCACAATAGGCTACCGGCAACTATGGCCATTGCCAATAATACATAATAAACCGTGGTAGGCGTACCACTCGCTCCCTTTTCATATAGGCTACCGGCAACTATGGTCAATGCCAACAATCATGTAAATTGTGGTCGGCATACCACTCGCTCCCTTTTCATATAGGCTACCGGCAACTATGGCCAATGCGAACAATACATAATAGGCTACCGGCAACTATGGCCAATGCCAACAATCATCATTTGTTACTGATGTGGCGTGCATCCCGACCCATTCAATATGTCACCAGCACTATGGCCAATAACAATAATCATACAATATATTACTGGTATTAAACCAATAATCTTTGATTAGGATTATATATATTACCGGTATTAAACTAATAATAATTAATCAACAATATGAGAATTACCGTTATGAAACCAATAATAATTATTCAACTGTGACGACCCCAAATCCGGTCGTGATGGCGCCCAGCACACTGCTAGGCCAGCCTGACCAATTAACAACAATCACGGAGCCATAAGCTCTCTTTATCCAATTTAATCATACGGAAATAATTCAACAGTGATAGATACATATTAAAAACAGGGAACCAAGTCCCAACACGTGCCAACTCCCATAGACCGAAGGGTCAAGAGTCATGAGCCTCTACGGAATATACAAGTGTAAATAGTGAATATAACTGTGCACAAGTGTGGGGTGATCAGAACAAAATATAGACAAACTGGAGAATCAGGTCCTGCGAACGCTGGCAGCTACCTCGACCGTCCAAAAGCACTCCCGAGCCGCAATGGAATCAGCTCTGCTGTAATGTACCTGGATCTGCACACAAGGTGCAGGGAGTCGGGTGTGAGTACTTCCAACTCAGCGGTAATAAAAGTAAATAATGCTGAAGGGAAGAAAACCATGCAAGACACTATCTCTTGCTACACAATACAGAACTATCATAAAACTTCAAAACACTATCATTTTATTCCTTTTCAGCATACGTGAGTAGATTATTTAGAAATCTCAATTTTTAGCTACTTTCTTTCATTATAACATACCAATACCTCGGAGAATCTCAAGCAGTGCAAGTCAGCACTCAAATCAGCCTCTCGGGCTCAGCACTCCTTAACAATTTATACCAGGAGATCCGGTCAATAAAGCAACAAATGCACATGTGCCAGTAAAGTATGAGTGCTAAAATGTTATGCCACGTAGTACACGTAAACCAATGTATGTATGCCATGCAATGCATATGACTACTACGGCGTGTAGCCCGATCCTTTTGGGTACCCGTGCTCACTGGGGGTGTCCAGACTCCGGAGGGGCTCCTACAGCCCAAGCACAATATCAATATCACACCTGCTGCGGCGCGCAGCCCGATCCATATACCACTGCGGCGTGCAGTCCGATCCATGCATGTGTATGCATATGCTCAGATGAATGTCATTCCCTAACATATGGCCGTCGGCCCCAATCAGTCTAACAAATAATCAAGAAAGCCCTACGGCAACAATATCATATTAGCTCACAGAAAAAAATATTATTAAGACCTTGTTCAAGTTTTTCTTAACCTTACAAAAATGCTGAATAGCAAAATACCATTTTAAAACTTAAATTTAGAATAAAATAAGCACAGTGTTATCAAAACAGTGATACCAACCCCTGAAGGACTCAAATAATTGGCACGAAGCCCAAAGATAATAATTAGTCCAATTCATTTTAACAATTAGGTGTTATTATTTATTACGCGGGACGGATCAAGTCACAATCCCCAATGGTGCTCTACCCCACGCCCGTTATCCGGCGTGCAAGTCACCTCAACACAACACTAAGATGTGCAAGTCCGGGGTTTACTAACCCTCAGGACATCATTTACAAGTATTACCCACCTCGAACCGACGAAAGCACATGCCCGCGACGCTTAGCTCCTCGAACCGGCATCCACGCACGTCAAAACTAGCACAAATCAGCACAAATATATCAAAATAGGCTAATGGAACATAACCCAATCGAAAGAACTCGAAAAATATCAAAAATCACGAAATTTGCAAAACCCGAGCCCCGGGCCCACATCTCGAAAAATTTCGAAACTCATATTTCCAGAACCCTCGTCTCGCCACGAGTCCATACATATAAAATTTACCAAAATCGGAATTCGATTGGCCTTTCAAAACCCAATTTTTGTTTTCAATATCTAGGCCACAATCCTTCATAATTTCTACACAAATTCATGAAGATTGATGTTAATTCTAACATAAAATGATATTTTTGAGTCAAGAAACTTACCTCCGATGAATACCCGATAGTTTCCCTGCGTTTTCCCGTGATTTCTTCTCTCTAGGGCTAAAAAATGGGGGTTTATGAAATGAAACCCGTATGTGAAATGTTTCTGGTTTTAATTCACTGCCTGGGACTTTTCTTCTACGCGAACGCGGCCCATGCCACGCGAACGCGAAGGCTTGGATTTTGCCCAGTGATCTGCAATTTTTCTGCAGATTTTTAAGTTCCAAAAATGCCGGATGATGGTCCGGATTCACCCCGAGGCCCCCGGACCCCAACGAAAACCACCAACATACTCCAAAACATGATACGAACTTGTTCCAATCATAAAAACACCATCCTAAACATCAAAATCACCAATTACACACGGATTCAAGCCTAAGTTTCTTCAAAACTTTCAAAACTAACATTCAATCCAAAACCCGATCAAACGACGTCCGAACGACCTGAAATTTTGCAGGCATATCCAAAATCACCTAACGGAGCTACTGCAACTGTCGGAATTCCATTCCGACTCTCAGGTCAAAATCTCACCTACCGTTCGGATTTCGCCAAAATTCAACCTTAGCCAATTCAAGCCTAAAACTACACCGAACCTCCAAATTCAATTCCGATTGCTCTCCTAAGTCACAAAATGATCCCCCGAAACTAGTCGAATCATCAGAATCTGATTCCGAGCACTCTAACTCGATAGTTAACTCTTGGTTGACTTTCCATATTCAAACTTCCTTCAAACATGCTATTTGCTTCATTTCCAATTCAATTCACTCCTAACTCACCCGATAGGCTCTAACACTGATATAAAAGCATAAAACATGTAATTGCAACATGACGGGGTGGTAAATTCCCGTAACGACGGGCCGGGTCGTTACATTCTCCCCAACTTAAACAATCGCTCGTCCTCGAGCGTACTCAGAGTTGTACTAGAAGCAACCCAATAGCCGAATGACCTTACCAAGCATATATTCGGGCGATCATACGTCACCCTATCTCACATAAGTCCGAAAACACCATATACTCAAAATTTCACAGACCATCTGGACCATAAATCACATTGCACTTTCTGAAATCATATGCCAAATGCAAATCCCATGCCTATACTCAGGATACACTCGAATCCACTGCAATAACCCACATTCACTACTCCGGGTGATATCATATGATGTATCGACAACCCCATCACTCGAGACGATAGTCTCTAATCACAACAACAGGCCACAATAACCAAATACTAGCTGAAAACCTCTTTCATTAGATAGAGTCTTATTCCAACACCTCCATATCCTGCCCCCGGCAGCTGAAGCACGCGATATACCGAACCCATCTCTCAGGTTAACCATTCGTGAATCTATTTCCCTTTTTAAAACTCATACCACGATAGGTTTCGGAGCCAAACCTCGATTTTTTTACCTTTCTAACAAGCCAAGATCCAATATGCTTGTATTTATTAATGACTCCAATGGTCATTTCGATTATAACACACCGCACTGGTGATAAACACCTCAACACCGGCCTAAGCCACGACGAGCACAACATAGGCTCCAATAGAAACGTATGCACACACTCGAATCATGACAGCTCAATTCATGACAAATGTCTCTAGCAAATAGAGCTGCAATTTAATCCCTCTGTGCCATCATAATATAGAGCTGAGATCGCGTCTCGCATTATAGAAATAAAGTACCTGAATCCTCCTCGAGAGGTCATAACATCACGTGGCCTTTCCACGATTCGTTATTCTACCCCAACATTATTACTCATGAAGCACCTCAAGCCACTAAGCTCAAAACGGTTAGCCACGCACAGATCTAGGTCTTGAACCCACGCAATCAACCTCACCCACGGTGAAACAATTAACGTATGCTATCAAATCCTGAAAGGTCACAACCGACGTGCCATTCGCCAAGCGATACTCAAAATGGTCTTTTCCTCAGAAGCGAGGAAGTATTATATACCATGTAGCTTATAACTAACTATATTTTCACAATATACTATTGCGGCGTGCAACCCGCTCCAATGACATACCCGTGGCGGCGTGCCACCCGATCCAGATACCATACCTGTGGCGGCGTGCCACCCGATCCAAATAACCCTCGCCAAATAAATACGCTTCGAGTCAAGTTGCTCATCATAATAAACATATATAGCCTTAAGTTTGGCCACAAGAAACGCATCCGACAAAGTTCCTCAATACCAGAACTAATCAATGGTAGATACCTCTACACTGACATCCGCCACAAAGGCCCAACTGACAAAGCAATACCTACCAGTCGTCCGCTGGTCCTGGGTACAACTACCCTGCTAGAGTATACTTCGATGCACTTTGCTACGCAATTTGTGCCATTTTCCGACATCGTCCATATCACATTAGTCTGGACGACCTGACTTATGTCAACCAGTCTGAAATAAGGTATCATAACCCAAATTCATCACATCAAACTTAAGAGAGAGCCACTAGGGCTTCCGATTTCCAATAATCACAAAACGGTGTCGATACACATGATATACAACCACCGCAATAGGCGGACTAACGAGAGCTTCAAGTCTCCAACACATATATAACACATGAATCACAATGCCTGATCCCGTACTCCACTGTACATATACATAACGCACATCAAGCGTCCATTCATACCACGACAGCCATTCAGAAATTTCACTATGCCATCAACGACTCAGTTATTATAGTCGATCCAACAAGAGAATACCACCATACCACCGGATATCATCAGTTTACATTGCCTTGTCCTTTTTGGAACATATTCCCTGCCAAGTTAATAGAATAGCAGTACCATTTTCATAAATTATCAGAAAGATCGATTCTTAATTCACCTGCAGCTGTCCGCGCTGCTCAATAATTTTATTGACTTCCCATATATTATGAACTGATCTCAAAACCTAGAATATACCATTATCAACTTTCCATAACACATCGTGTATACCATATTACACTAAGACAACATGGAAATTCATATCCCTTTCCTCCGCCTCAACATCGACGCACTCAACTAGTCAAGGACTTTCGTGATCCCATATAGAAGAAAACTCATTACACATTCCACGCTTCGCATACCGATAGGAATATACTCATCTTCAAACCATGATAAAACATATCACAAACTATTTCTTCCCATTCATTGCATAAGTTTAACCGCCAGGACTGAGTCCTTATACCTATATCAAGTTACACAACTGCCAGCACTCAAGAGCTTTGCTGCAATGCCTGCAAGACTCATTACTTCAACCACATACCAGAAATCAATCGTATTCCTTTTTAAACCATTCTGATTTATTAACAAGTTGTTCCATTTACCCAGTTTCCTTTCCGATTCATCTTTAACTCAATATTAGCGCTTACTGTAACACCATAATACATCAACTCCTATTACCACACTAGATTCGTACATAAGACACATAAGCCACTGAATACTCCCTCAATGTTTCCTAGAAGTACCACATTCTACAATATATTATTTTGAAGAACTTTATGCGATTTTTGAATTAGTATCATTACCTTCCAATACGGATACATAGAATCCCATCATTCACATAACATAGAACAAGTCTTGATCCCTTCTAACGAAAACACCGTCTTTATCCACATACATAATCTTAAGACACCTTACCGTTACAAGCAAAATCTGGAACACCGTAAACAATTCTCGGGCGTCAGTCATCCTTATTCAGCTGTAATTCAACTGTCTTATTGAACAGAACCACTCGTGCCTTATTAGAACTCTGACACTGCAGATCATGATTACTTACAGATATAATCAGCTATCTTTCTTTCCTATACGATGAATATTCTTTACCAACATAAGTTCACAACATCCTAGTATTTCTTCACATCTACATAGCACCATAACCCTTATCGAAATTTCCCAACATACCTAGAGACAGAATCAACATAGCACACAATAGTGCAATCGGTTAATCAATAGCAACCTCCTCAACTTAGCTCGAAGCCATTCATCAAAGCACTTTCAACCACTCATATCAGTATTACTCAAGTGATGCCGAAATATTAATAGTGAGATTAAACTCAAGTCATTTACAAGCCTTGACAGAGACTCGAATCATCGGAGACCTTAGCTCTTCTGCAATTCTTGCAGATATACACGCACCACCAATAAGCCCACTCTCTTTAGGTGACAGAAATCTTTCTAAGTCCCAAATTTTCCAAAAATTTCGGTAGAGTTTCCTTTGTAAATTGGCCTATCCACCTGCCAGAGAATCACCAAACCATTCTAACAATACATCCACAACTCAACAAGATATCACAATGTATTTCAACAACATTAAATCTCAATACTATACGAATCATATTATCACAATTTATACTTGAACCTGCGTTGTACCTGCTCGAATCATAACACATATCAAAATCACTTTAGTCTTCCTGAGTTTAAACTCGTTCCACTACACATAAGGCACTTTACCTTCCAATTACGAGATATGATAATTATTTCTCACGCCCATAGCTAGGGCTACATATCAAATCACAATAAGAACCGAATACCTTACAGCTCTCCCATTATCAAACTGCCATTTGCACAATAAGGATCAGTACCGATCGTATGAACTTCATAATGCCGACTCGCAAAATTAATACCTTGGTGCTCAAGCCATAGACAAGGATCCGGCCTCAAGTCCTCCCGACTGGCCCAACATAAATTCATAGAGATTACATCTCGCCCCTCGACCAGGGAATCACAAGCCATAAGGCAATTACATTACTGAGCGCTCGATGCGTACACAGACGTGTAGAAGGAATTTCAAAAATTATATCCCAAGCCGAATCAAGTGCGCACGATAAGAATTCCAAGAAATGTGAAGTGTTTCCTAAAGGTTCGCAGCCTCCCGAGGATAAGTACAGGTGTCCCCGTACCGATCCACAAGACTCTACTAACCGGCTCAAGACTCATGAGGCCTAGTAAACCTAGGCTCTGATACCAAACTTGTCACGACCCCAAATCCGGTCGTGATGGCGCCCAGCACACTGCTAGGCCAGCCCGACCAATTAACAACAATCACGGAGCCATAAGCTCACTTTATCCAATTTAAGCATACGGAAATAATTCAACAGTGATAGATACATATTAAAAACAGGGAACCAAGTCCCAACACGTGCCAACTCCCATAGACCGAAGGGTCAAGAGTCATGAGCCTCTACGGAATATACAAGTGTAAATAGTGAATATAACTGTGCACAAGTGTGGGATGATTAGAACAAAATATAGACAAACAGGAGAATCGGGTCCTGCGAATGTTGGCAGCTACCTCGACTGTCCAAAAGCACTCCCGAGCCGCAATGGAATCAGCTCTGCTGTAATGTACCTGGATCTGCACACAAGGTGTAGGGAGTCGGGTGTGAGTACTTCCAACTCAGCGGTAATAAAAGTAAATAATGCTGAAGGGAAGAAAACCACGCAAGGCACTAAATCTTGCTACACAATACAGAACTATCATAAAACTTCAAAACACTATCATTTTATTCCTTTTCAGCATACGTGAGTAGATTATTTAGAAATCTCAATTTTTAGCTACTTTCTTTCATTATAACATACCAATACCTGGGAGAATCTCAAGCAGTGCAAGTCAACACTCAAATCAGCCTCTCGGGCTCAGCACTCCTTAACAATTTATACCAGGAGATCTGGTCAATAAAGCAATAAATGCACATGTGCCAATAAAGTATGAGTGCTAAAATGTTATGCCACGTAGTACACGTAAACCAATGTATGTATGCCATGCAACGCATATGACCGCTATGGCGTGTAGCCCGATCCTTTTGGGTACCCGTGCTTACTGGGGGTGTCCAGACTCCGGAGGGGCTCCTACAGCCCAAGCACAATATCAATATCACACCTGCTGCGGCGCGCAGCCCGATCCATATACCATTGCGGCGTGCAGTCCGATCCATGCATGTATATGCATATGCTCACATGAATGTCATGCCCTAACATATGGCCCTCGGCCCCAATCAGTCTAACAAATAATCAAGAAAGCCCTACGGCAACAATATCATATTAGCTCACAGAAAAAAATATTATTAAGACCTTGTTCAAGTTTTTCATAACCTTATAAAAATGCTGAATAGCAATAATTCCATTTTGAAAACTTAAATTTAGAATAAAATAAGCACAGTGTTATCAAAACAGTGATACCAACCCCTGAAGGACTCAAATAATTGGCACAAAACCCAAACATGATAATTAGTCCAATTCATTTTAACAATTAGGTGTTATTATTTATTACGCGGGACGGACCAAGTCACAATCCCCAATGGTGCTCTACCCCACGCCCGTTATCCGGCGTGCAAGTCACCTCAACACAGCACTAAGATGTGCAAGTCCGGGGTTTACTAACCCTCGGGACATCATTTACAAGTATTACCCACATCGAACCGACGAAAGCTCATGCCCGCGACGCCTTAGCTCCTCGAACCGGCATCCACGCACATCAAAACTAGCACAAATCAGCACAAATATATCAAAATAGGCTAATGGAACATAACCCAATCGAAAGAACTCGAAAAATATCAAAAATCACGAAATTTGCAAAACCCGAGCCCCGGGCCCACATCTCGAAAAATTTCGAAACTCATATTTCTAGAACCCTCGTCTCGCCACGAGTCCATACATATAAAATTTACCAAAATCGGAGTTCGATTGGCCTTTCAAAACCCAATTTTTGTTTTCAATATCTAGGCCACAATCCTTCACAATTTCTACCCAAATTCATGAAGATTGATGTTAATTCTACCATAAAATGATGTTTTTGAGTCAAGAAACTTACCTCCGATGAATACCCGATAATTTCCCAGTGTTTTCCCGTGATTTCTTCTCTCTAGGGCTCAAAATTGGGGGTTTATGAAATGAAACCCGTATGTGAAATGTTTCTGGTTTTAATTCACTGCCTGGGACTTTTCTTCTACGCGTTCGCGTTCCTTGCCACGCGTTCGCGATGCCCAGCTCCGGATTGACCTTCGTGAACGCGACCTCCTCAACGCGTTCGCGATGCACTAGCTCCCAGCTGTCTGATTTTCCTTCTACGCGTTCGCGATAACCCTCACGCGAACGCGATGCACACCCTGACAAACCTACGCGAACGCGACGTCTTGAACGCGATCGCGAAGCTCAAGAATCCTGGCCTACGCGAACGCGATACCCTGTCTCGCGATCGCGATGCTTGACTCGCATGGCCTTCGCGAACGCGGCCCATGCCACGCGAACGCGAAGGCTTGGATTTTGCCCGGTGATCTGCAATTTTTCTGCAGATTTTTAAGTTCCAAAAATGCCGGATGATGGTCCGGATTCACCCCGAGGCCCCCGGGACCCCAACGAAAACCACCAACATACTCCAAAACACGATACGAACTTGTTCCAATCATAAAAACACCATCCTAAACATCAAAATCACCAATTACACACGGATTCAAGCCTAAGTTTCTTCAAAACTTTCAAAACTAAGATTCAATCAAAAACCCGATCAAACGACGTCCGAACGACCAGAAATTTTGCAGGCACATCCAAAATCACCTAACGGAGCTACTGCAACTGCCCGAATTCCATTCCGACTCCCGGATCAAAATCTCACCTACCGTTCGGATTTCGCCAAAATTCAACCTTAGCCAATTCAAGCCTAAAACTACACCGGACCTCCAAATTCAATTCCGATTGCTCTCCTAAGTCATAAATGATCCCCCAAAACTAGTCGAATCATCAGAATCCGATTCCGAGCACTCTAACTTGATAGTCAACTCTTGGTTGACTTTCCATATTCAAACTTCCTTCAAACATGCTATTTGCTTCATTTCCAATTCAATTCACTCCTAACTCACCCGATAGGCTCTAACACTGATATAAAAGTATAACACATGTAATTGCAACATGACGGGGTGGTAAATGCCCGTAACGACAGGCCGGGTCGTTACATCAACAATATAAATATTACCGGTATTAAACCAATAATAATTCCTTTTATATAATCACATATGATTTTTAAGAGTTTTAATCCATTTAAGACCCACGGTCATGCTCGACCCCCAACGTATAGATACTCGTCACCATGCCTATACGTCGGACTCCACACATAACAATTAACACATAAACTCAACTCCTATTCCCTCAAGCTAGGATAGATCAAACACTTACCTCGAAGGTCTACGGTCAATTCAATCCTTAGCAATGCATTTTCCTTTCGAAGTCGGCCCCAATTCAATTGTATCTATACACAATTGATTTAATATTATAAATACTACTTAACAAACTAGTTCAAATGGCTAAATATAACTTTTACAAAATTCTGCCCGGAATAGTGAAAATTAACCCCGGGCCCACATGGTCGAAACACGATGTTCGAATCAAATTAAATTCACCCATCCTTCCACGAGTTTAAATATATAATTTAATTTAAATTCAGACCTCAAATTGAGGTCAAAATCCCAATTTTTATGAAAACCTAAGTTCTACCCAAAATCCCCATTTTTACCTATGAAAAACCTTGAATTTAAGATGAAAACATGATAGATGATGTTAAGGATTGAAGAAATTGAGTAAAATTTGACTTAAAATGATTTGGAGGCGAGGAAGTTCTTGAAAAATCGCCAAATGATGTTTTGGGTTGTGAAAATGTGAAAAATGAAGTTGGAAATCGTTATTTACAGGTCTCTGTATTCACATTTGCAAACCCCGACCAACCATGGGATTTGCGAAATAAGCTTCGCATTTGCGAAGCTAGGCCAAAGCTGGGAGGTTCGCAATTGCGAACAAATAGTCGCAT
Organism: Nicotiana noctiflora; assembly: GCA_032618575.1. Taxonomy (NCBI): domain Eukaryota; kingdom Viridiplantae; phylum Streptophyta; class Magnoliopsida; order Solanales; family Solanaceae; genus Nicotiana; species Nicotiana noctiflora. The sequence continues at coordinate 128,885 of JASVEL010003803.1, read as the reverse complement.
TTGCGAAGATAGGCCAGGAATTGGAGGGGGGTTCGCATTTGCTAATCGCATTTGCGAACAAAACCTTGAATTTGCGAAGGTGTACTGCCCCAGGGGTCCTTCGCATTTGCGATCCTAAGCACAAATTGCAGGCTTCGCAATAGCAAAGAAAAGCTCGTAATTGCGAAGATCACAGAAGCAAAAATACCAGATTATTCAAAACATAAGAATGCAATCCGATGCTTATCCAAAACTCATCCGAGCCCTCGACGCTCCTAACCAAATATATACTTTGACTCAAAAACATCATACGAACTTGCTCGAGCGATCAAATCGCCAAAATAATATCAAAATCAATAAATTGAGCCTTAAAGCTCAAGAATTCTTTCAAAATTTCATAACTTCCAAATTTTCCAATTTAAAGACGAAACACGTCAAACGGCGTCTGTTCTCAACCAAACTTTACAGGATGCAATTAACAAAATATATAACCTGTACCGGGCGTCGGAACCAAAATTCGAGCCCGATACCATTACGTTTTAATAAAATTTTAGTTTCATTTTCTTTAAACATTTTCAGAAAAGAATTTAACAGAAAAATACTTTTACCGGTGTTCTAGACCTCGAATTTTGATTCCGGGCATACGCCCGAGTTCCATATTTTTCTACGGACTTTCTGAGACCGCCAATCACGGGTCCGGGTCCGTTTACCAAAAATGTTGACCAAAGTCAACCATATCAATATTAATATCAAAATTCTTCAAAATTTTCACATACTTCATACATTTCAACATAAAAATTTTCCGGCTACGCGCCCGCACTGCGCATGCAAATCAAGGCAACTATAAATGAGGTTTTCAAGGACTCACAAGCTCGAAATGATTGAGAAAACAAGTGATGACCCTTTGGGTCGTCACATTCTCCACCTCTCCCACACGATCAAGAATCTCAAATGGGCCAATAAACCTATGGCTAAGTTTTCCCTTCTTTCCAAATCTCATCGCGCCCTTTATCGGCGGCACTCGGAGCAATACTCGCTCCCCAACCATGAATGCTATATTTCGAACCTTGCGATCTGCATAGCTCTTTTGCCTGGACTGAGATGTACGAAGCCTATCTTGAATGATCTTAAACTTATCTAAGACCTCCGAAACTAGATATGTACCCAACAACCGAGCTTCTCCCGGTTCAAACCATCCAAGCGGAGAATGACACCACCTACCGTACAAGGTTTAATAAAGAGCCATCTGAATGCTCGATTGATAGCTATTATTATAAGCAAACTCTGCCAAAGACAGGAATTGATCCCACGAACCTCCAAAATCAATAACACACGCTCGAAGCATATCTTCCAATATCTGAATAGTCCTCTCAGACTGAGCGTCCGTCTGGGGATGAAAGGCTGTACTTAGCTAGACTTGGGTGCCCAACTCTCGTTGAACCGCCTTCCAGAAATGCAAGGTAAACTGTGTACCTCGATCTGAAATGATAGAGATAGGCACAACACGAAGGCGAACAATCTCCCTAATATAAATCCCAGCTAATCTCTCGGACGAATAGGTAGTGGCACTAGAATAAAAGGAGCTGACTTGGTAAGCCTATCAACAATAACCCAAACAACATCAAACTTTTTCCGAGTCATCGGAAAACTAGAAATGAAGTCCATAGTGATCCACTCCCACTTCCATTCATGAAGCTCAATTTTTCTGAAATAAACCACCAGGTCTATGATGCTCATATTTATTCTGTTGACAATTCAAACACCGTGACACATATGCCACAATATCGTTTTTCATTCTACGCCACCAATAATATTGCCGCAGATCCTGATACATCTTTGTTGCGCCTGGATGAATAGAATACTACGAACTATGAGCTTCCTCTAGAATCAATTCCCGAAGTTCATCAACATTCGACACACAAATTCTTCCTTGCAATCTCAAAACCCCATCAGCATTTAGGGTGACCTGCTTGGCAACTCCTCGCTGGACTGTGTCTTTAAAGACACATAATTGAGGATCATCAAATTGCCAATCGCGGATACGCTCCAGTAATGAAGAGCGAGCGACCGTGCAAGCTAGCACTCGACTAGGCTCAGAAATATCCAACCTCACAAATCGGTTGGCTAAGGACTGAACATCCAAAGCAAGCGGCCTCTGATTGACTGGAATATAAGCAAGACTGCCCACACTGGCTGACTTCCTACTCAAAGTGTCAGCCACCATGTTTGCCTTTCCCGGATGATATAAAATGGTGACATCATAATCTTTCAGCAATTCTAGCCACATTCTCTACCTCAAATTCAACTCCTTCTATTTAAACAGACATTGAAGACTCTTATGATCGGTGTATACTTCACATGACACTCCATACAAATAATGTCTCCAGATCTTCAATGTTTGAACAATCGCCGCCAATTCCAGATCATAAACTGGATAGTTGTTTTCATGAATCTTCAATTGCCTTGAAGCATAGGCAATAACCTTGCCATCCTGCATCAACTCTGCACCAAGCCCAATACGGGAAGCATCACAATAAATAGTATAAGGTCCAGTACCTGTGGGCACAACCAATACCAGTGTTGTGGTCAAGGCTGTCTTGAGCTTCTGAAAGCTCGCCTCACATTCATCTGACCATTAAAACTGGACACCTTCCTGTGTCAATCTGATCACCAGGGTTGCAATAGACAAATACTCCTCCATAAACCGTCGATAATAACCTGCTAATCCCAATAAACTTCTAATCTATGTGGTTGATGTTGGTCTAGGCCAGTTCTTTTACTGCCTCAATCTTGTTTGGATCAACCTGAATACCTGATGCCATCACAATATGACGTAGGAATGCAACTGAACTTAGCCAAAATTTACACTTTGAAAATTTTGCATATTGTTGGCTATTTTTCAAAGTCTGCTGAGTCACTCTGAGATGTTGCGCATGCTCCTCCTGGTTGCGGGAGTATATTAATATGTCATCAATGAAGACTATTACAAACAAGTCTAAATAAGGCCGGAACACTCGATTCATCAATTCCATAAAAGCTGCTGGGGCATTTGTCAACCCAAAAGACATGACCAGGAATTTATAATGTCCGTACCGAGTGCGTAATGTTGCCTTAGGGACATCAGATGCCCTAATCTTCAACTGATGATAGCCAGATCTCAAGTCTATCTTCGAAAAGACCTTGGCACCCTGAAGCTGATCAAATAAATCATCAATTCGCGGGAGTGGATATTTATTTTTTTGATAGTCACCTTGTTCAACTACCGATAATCAATGCACATAGAACCATCTTTCTTCTTTACAAATAATACTGGCGCACCCCACGGCGAAACAATGGGTCTAATCAAACCCTTTTCGAGTAAATCCTGCAACCGATCCTTCATTTCTTTTAAATCTGGCGGAGCCATGCGATATCGGGGAATAGAAATGGGCTGAGTGCTTGGAGCCAAGTCAATAGAAACACTTTAGGAAATATGCGGACCACGGGAACAAAATCAATAGAAGGAACCTCAGCACTGGAATTACAGACATAGGCTAAATATGCCAAACACCCTTTCTCAACCATGTGCCGAGCCTTAACGTAAGAAATAACATTGAGGCTAGTATGACCAAAAATTCCTTTCCACTCAATACGAGGCAAATTTGGTAAAGCTAAGGTCACAGTCTTCGCATGAAAATCTAATATAGCATGATATGGAGATAGCCATTCTATACCTAATATAATATCGAAGTCTACCATATTTATGAGCAATAAATCAGCAGGGGTCTTAAGACCCTCAATAATCATAATACATGACCGATAAACTCGATCAACCACAATAGAATCGTCTACTGGTGTAGATACCTGAATAGGAACACCGAGATGATCACTAGGCTGAACCAAGTATGGTGCAAAATAGGAAGACACGCATGAATATGTAAACAAGGGGTATAATAGCTCTGAAGTATTTCTAATAAAATTCAGAATTTGTACCTGGAATGTCTGCACCTGAGGACTCAGTCTCTGGCCTACCTCTGGTGACCTGAGCTCTACCTCTACCCCTAACACCTCTGCCACCGCCTCTAGCTGGCTGGGCAGGCTGTGGAGCAACTGGGGCCTGAATCATAGCACGAGAATCCTACTGTTGTGACTGAGCACCTCTTAATCTCGGGCAATGTCTCTTGATGTGACTAAAATCTACACACTCATAACACCTACGCGAATATTGCAGCTGAGGAAATTGGGACTGTCCCGGTCGACCTAAAGGACTACTTGAAACACCTTTAGTGGCAGGGAAGGCCGACTAAAAGGACCTGGGAACTTGGCTGCTGCCATAATCACCGCTACCTCCAGACGAGGTACCACTGAATCTACATGCATGGCGGGGCCTCTTATCCATCATACGTCCGCCTCTTTGTATAAACACCACCTCAACTTCACGGTCCACATTGGCCACCTCCTGAAATGTGGCCTCACTCGCGGCCTGAACTATTGCGTCTGGCTGAACTGTCACAACTGGCTGAACCCCTGGAAGTAAACCCGCTCGAATGACACTCTCCACAAAGCCTACCAATTGGACCAGAGCGTCCTGAAGAACTGAGGTAGCAATGAACCCATCTGGGACCTGAATTGGGCCCACTGGAGCTACTGGGGCTGGAACTTCTTCCTTAACATGAATCCGAGGTTCTTCCACTAGTGTTGCTGCTCGGGGCTGAGCTCTGCCTCTGCCTCGGCCTCTAGGACGGCCTCGACCTCTGCCCCTAGCGGGAGCTGCTGCCGGGGCCTCAGGCTATTGGTCATTAGATAAGGAAGTGCGTGTTCTTGCCATCTGCGGAAGAACATAGTAGAAATTCAATTAGCATTTTAAGAACAAATTCGCACGGTAGGAAATATAGATGTCTCCGTACCGTTCCCTCAGACTCTACTAAGGTTGTTCGTGAGTTATGAGTCCTGTGCAACCTAGTTCTCTGATACCAACTTGTCACGACCCGGATTTCTCTTCATTGGGAGTCATAATGGCACCTACTAATGGAAGCTAGGCAAGCCAACTTCTTGCTTATATTTCCATTCATTACAACCCTCATATACAAATCATTTAGAAATAATACTATTAATACAGAGGAATAAGAATTTAGTGGAAGACTTAACAACTTTTACTAGATACGATGCACAAAAATCCAAACATAATACACTACCCAAGAACTGGTGTCACAATACTCACAAACTTCTAAGGATAATACACATAATCGTCTGAAGGAATATAAACTGTTTATATCGAATACATGAGATAACAGACTGAAAAGTAAAGATAGAGGAGACAAAGGATCCTGCGGATGCCTGCAAGGCTACCTCGAAGTCTCGGTAGTTGAAATACAAGTTACGAACTGCAGCTGCTGCTGTTCCGTAACATGTATCTATGCAAAAAGAGCGTAGAGTGTAGCATCAGCACAACCGACCCTATGTGCTGGTAAGTGCCTGGCCTATCCCGGCGATGTAGTGACAAGTCTAGGACCAGACACCCACATAAAACTGTGCAGTTCAAAACATATATATACGCAACAAAATAGTAGGAAATAATAATTAAAAGGGGAAAACATACTCTGGGGTAGAAGCAGAATATAATATCAGAAAACAATATGAGTAATGGAATAAAAATTCACTTTCAAGTCGCAATTTGTCTTGTTGCGGCGTGCAACCCGATCCCATTTCTTTTAATATCTTGTGGTAGGCGTACCACTCGCTCCCATTACAATATAATCTCATTTCTCAGTAGGCTACCCGCAACTATGGCCAATGCCAATAATACATAATAAACTGTGGTAGGCGTACCACTCGCTCCCTTTTCATGTAGGCTACCGGCAACTATGGCCAATGCAAACAATCATGTAAACTGTGGTCGGCGTACCACTCGCTCCCTTTTCATATAGGCTACCGACAACTATGGCCAATATGAACAATACATAATATGCTACCGGCAACTATGGCCAATGCCAACAATCATTATTTGTTACTGATGTGGCGTGCATCCCGACCCTTTCAATATGTCACCAACACTATGACCAATAACAATAATTATACAATATATTACCGGTATTAAACCAATAATCTTTGATTAGCATTACATATATTACCGGTATTAAACTAATAATAATTAATCAACAATATGAGAATTACCGTTATGAAATCAATAATAGTTATTCAACAATATAAATATTACCGGTATTAAACCAATAATAATTCCTTACATATATTCACATAAGTTTTTTAAGAGTTTTAATCCATGTAAGACCCATGGTCATGCTCGACCCCCAACGTATAGATACTCGTCACCATGCCTATATGTCGGACTCCACGCATAACAATTAACACATAAACTCAACTCATATTCCCTCAAGCTAGGATAGATCAAACACTTACCTCGAAGATCTACGGTCAATTCAATCTTTAGCAATGCGTTTTCCTTTTGAATTCGGCTCCAATTCAATCGTATCTATACACAATTAGTTTAATATTATTAATACTACTTAACAAACTAGTTCAAATGGCTAAATATAATTTTACAACATTCTGCCCGAAAAAGTGAAAATTGACCTTGGGCCCACATGGTCAAAACACGAGGTTCGAATCAAATTAAATTCACCCATCCATCCACAAGTTCAAATATATAAGTTAATTTAAAATCGGACCTCGAATGAGGTCAAAATCCCAATTTTTATGAAAACCTAAGTTCTACCCAAAATCCCCATTTTTACCCATGAAAAACCTTGAATTTAAGAAGAAAACATGATAGATGATGTTAAAGATTGAAGAAATTGAGTAAAAGTTGACTTACAAATGATTTGGAGGAGAGGAAGTTCTTGAAAAATTGCCAAAGGATGTTTTGGGTTGTGAAAATGTGAAAAATGAAGCTGGAAATCATGATTTACAGGTCTCTGTATTCGCATTTGCAAACCCCGACCAACCATAGGATTTGCGAAATAAGCTTCGCATTTGCGAAGCTAGGCCAAAGCTGGGAGGTTCGCAATTGCGAACAAATAGTCGCATTTGCAAAGATAGGCCAGGAATTGGAGGGGGGGTTCGCATTTGCTAATCGCATTTGCGAACAAAACCTTGCATTTGCGAAGGTGTACTTCCCCAGGGGTCCTTCGCATTTGCGATCCTAAGCACAAATTGCAGGCTTCGCAATAGCAAAGAAAAGCTCGTAATTGCGAAGATCACAGAAGCAAAAATACCAGATTATTCAAAACATAAGAATGCAATCCGATGCTTATCCAAAACTCATCCGAGCCCTCGACGCTCCAAACCAAATATATACTTTGACTAAAAAACATCATACGAACTTGCTCGAGCGATCAAATCGCCAAAATAATATGAAAATCAATAAATTGAGCCTTAAAGCTCAAGAATTCTTTCAAAATTTCATAACTTCCAAATTTTCCAATTTAAAGACGAAACACGTCAAACGGCGTCTGTTCTCAACCAAACTTTACAGGATGCAATTAACAAAATATATAACCTGTACCGGGCGTCGGAACCATAATACGAGCCCGATACCATTACGTTTTAATAAAATTTCAGTTTTATTTTCTTTAAACATTTTCAGAAAAGAATTTAACAGAAAAATACTTTTACCGGTGTTCTAGACCTCGGATTTTGATTCCGGGCATACGCCCGAGTTCCATATTTTTCTACGGACTTTCTGAGACCGCCAATCACGGGTCCGGGTCTGTTTTCCAAAAATGTTGACCAAAGTCAACCATATCAATATTAATATCAAAATTCTTCAAAATTTTCACATACTTCATACATTTCAACATAAAAATTTTCCGGCTACGCGCCCGCACTGCGCATGCAAATCAAGGCAACTATAAATGAGGTTTTCAAGGCCTCACAAGCTCGAAATGATTGAGAAAACAAGTGATGACCCTTTGGGTCGTCACATTCTCCACCTCTCCCACACGATCAAGAATCTCAAATGGGCCAATAAACCTATGGCTAAGTTTTCCCTTCTTTCCAAATCTCATCGCGCCCTTTATCGGCGGCACTCGGAGCAATACTCGCCCCCCAACCATGAATGCTATATTTCGAACCTTGCGATCTGCATAGCTCTTTTGCCTGGACTGAGATGTACGAAGCCTATATTGAATGATCTTAACCTTATCTAAGACCTCCGAAACTAGATATGTACCCAACAACCAAGCTTCTCCCGGTTCAAACCATCCAAGCGGAGAATGACACCACCTACCGTACAAGACTTAATAAAGAGCCATCTGAATGCTCGATTGATAGCTATTATTATAAGCAAACTCTGCCAAAGATAGGAATTGATCCCACGAACCTCCAAAATCAATAACACACGCTCGAAGCATATCTTCCAATATCTGAATAGTCCTCTCAGACTGAGCGTCCGTCTGGGGATGAAAGGCTGTACTTAGCTAGACTTGGGTGCCCAACTCTCGTTGAACCGCCTTCCAGAAATGCAAGGTAAACTGTGTACCTCGATCTGAAATGATAGAGATAGGCACAACACGAAGGCGAACAATCTCCCTAATATAAATCCCAGCTAATCTCTCGGACGAATAGGTAGTGGCACTAGAATAAAAGGAGCTGACTTGGTAAGCCTATCAACAATAACCCAAACAACATCAAACTTTTTCCGAGTCATCGGAAAACTAGAAATGAAGTCCATAGTGATCCACTCCCACTTCCATTCATGAAGCTCAATTTTTCTGTTAAATTCTTTTCTGAAAATGTTTAAAGAAAATGAAACTGAAATTTTGGATAGGCTTACCAAGTCAATACTTCGCATTTGTGAAGCTAGCCCAGGTTTTGGGGAGTTCGCATCTGCGAAAAAAACCTCGCATTTGCGAAGGTGTACTGCCTAGTGGTCCTTCGCATTTACAAAGAAATCGATCGCATTTGCGATCCTAGGCCAAAATTCCTTGCGAAGAAAAGCTCACAATTGTGAATATCACAGAAGCAAAAATACCATATTTTTCAAAATAAGAGAATGCAATCCGATGCCTATCCATAACTCATCCGAGCCCTCGGGGCTCCAAATCAAATATGTACTTTGACTCAAAAACATCATACGAACTTGCTCGAGCAATCAAATCGCCAAAATAACATCAAAATCAATGAATTGAGCCTTAAAACTGAAGAACTCTTTCAAAATTTCATAACTTCCAAATTTTCCAATTTAAAGCCGAAACACGTCAAACGGCATCCATTCTCAACCAAACATTACAGGAAGCGCTTAACCAAAATATATGACCTGTACCGGGCGTCGGAACCAAAATACTAGCCCGATACCATTACTTTTTAATAAAATTTTAGCTTCACTTTCCTTAAACATTTTCAGAAAATTATTTAATAGAAAAATACTTTTACCGGAGTTCTAGACCTCGGATTTTGATTCCGGGCATACGTCCGAGTTCCATATTTTTCTACGGACTTTCTAAGACCATCAATTTACAGGTCCGGGTCCGTTTACAAAAATGTTGACCAAAGTCAACCATATCAATATTTATATCAATATTCTTCATGTTTCACATACTTCATACATTTCAACATAAATATTTTCCGGCTTCGCGCCCGGACTGCGCTTGCAAATCGAGGCAACTATAAATGAGGTTTTCAAGGCCTCAGAAGCTCAAAATGATTGAGAAAATAAGTGATGACCCTTTCGGTTGTCACATCTCCACCTGTAAAACAACTGTTTGTCCTCGAACGGACAAAAGAAAGAAGTACCCGAGTCAGGGAATAGATGAGGATAACGGCTCCACATGTCAGACTCGGACTTCCAAGTCGACGCCTCAGGAGGCTGACCATTCCATTGGACTCGCACAGAAGGAAAACTCTTTGACATCAACTGTCGAACCTGCCAATCTAGAATAGCTACCGGCTCATCCTCATAAGATAGATCATTGTCCAATTGGATAGTGCTGAAATCTAACATGTGCGATGGATCGCCATGATATTTTCGAAGCATGGATACATGAAATACTGGATGCACAACTGACAAGCTAGGTGGCAAGGCAAGCTTATAATCCACCTCACCCACACGATCAAGAATATCAAATGGGCCAATAAACCTAGGGCTAAGTTTGCCCTTCTTTCCAAATCTCATCACGCCCTTTATCGGCGGCACTCGGAGCAATACTCGCTCCCCAACCATGAATGTTATATTTCTAACCTTGCGATCTGCATAGCTCTTTTGGTTGGACTGAGCTGTACAAAGCCTATCTTGAATGATCTTAACCTTATCTAAGGCCTCCAGAACTTGATCCGTACCCAACAACCGAGCTTCTCCCGGTTCAAACCATCCAACCGGAGAACGACACCGCCTACCATACAAGGCTTTATAAGGAGCCATCTGAATACTCGATTGATAGCTATTATTATAAGCAAACTCTGCCAAAGGTAGGAATTGATCCCACGAACCTCCAAAATCAATAACACACGCTCAAAGCATATCTTCCAATATCTGAATAGTCTTCTCGGACTGGCCTTCCATCTTGGGATGAAAGGCTGCACATAGCTGGACTTGGGTGCCCAACTCTCGTTGAACCGCCATCCAAAAATACGAGGTAAACTGTGTACCTCAATCTCAAATGATAGAGATAGGCACACCATGAAGGTGAACAATCTCCCTAATATAAATCCTAGCTAATCTCTCGGACTAATAGGTAGTGGAAACTGAGTCAGCCTATCAATAATAACCCAAACAGCATCAAACTTCTTCTGAGTCATTGGAAAACCAGAAACAAAGTCCATAGTGATCCGCTCCCACTTTCATTGAGGAAGCTCAATTTTTCTGAAATAAACCACCAGGCCTATGATGCTCATAATTAACCTGTTGACAATTCAAACACCATGACACATATGCCAAAATATCCTTTTTCATTATACGCCACCAATAATGTTACCGCAGATCCTGATTCATCTTTGCTGCGCCTGGATGAATAGAATACCGCGAACTATGAGCTTCCTCTAGAATCAATTCTCGAAGACCATCAACATTCGACACACAAATTCATCCTTGCAATCTCAAAACTCCATCAGCATCTAAGGTGACCTGCTTGGCACCTCCTCACTGGATCGTGTCTTTAAGGACACATAATTGAGGATCATCAAATTGCCAATCGCGGATACGCTCCAATAATTAAGAGCAAGCGACCGTGCAAGCTAGCGCTCGACTAGGCTCAGAAATATCCAACCTCACAAATCGATTGGCTAAGGACTCAACATCCAAAGCAAGCGGCCTCTAATTGACTGGAATATAAGCAAGACTGCCCATACTGGCCGACTTCCTACTCAAAGTGTCGGCCACCACGTTTGCCTTTCCCGGATGATATAAAATGGTGACATCATAATTTTTCAGCAATTCTAGCCACATTCTCTGCCTCAAATTCAATTCCTTCTATTTAAACATATATGGAAGACTCTTATGATCGGTGTATACTTCACATGACACTCCATACAAAGCCGCTAATTCTTGATCAAGAACTGGATAGTTTTTTTCATGAATCTTCAATTGCCTTGGAGCATAGGCAATAACCTCACCATCCTGCATCAACACTACACCCAGCCTAATACGGGAAGCATCACAATAAAAAGTATAAGGTCCCGTACCTGTGGGTACAACCACTACCGATGTTGTGGTCAAGGATGTCTTGAGCTTCTGAAAGCTCGCCTCACATTCATCTGACCATTAAAACTGGACACCTTTCTATGTCAATCTGGTCACCAGGGTTGCAATAGATGAAAGCCCCTCCAAAAACAGTCGATAATAACCTGCTAATCCCAAGAAACTTGTAATCTACGTGGTTGATATTGGTCTAGGCCAATTCTTTTACTGCCTCAATCTTCTTTGGATCAACTTGAATACCTGCTGCCGTCACAATATGACCTAGAAATGCAACTGAACTTTGCCAAAATTGACACTTTGAAAATTTTGCATATGGTTGGCTATTTTTCAGAGTCTGCAGAGTCACTCTGACATGTTGCACATGCTCCTCCTGGTTGCGGGAGTATATTAATATGTCATCAATGAAGACTATTGCAAACATGTCTAAATAAGGCCGGAATACTCGATTCATCAATTCCATAAAAGCTGCTGGGGATTTGTCAACCTAAAAGACATGACCAGGAATTCGTAATGTCCGTACCGAGTGCGAAATATTGTCTTAGGGACATCAGATGCCCTAATCTTCAGCTGATGATAGCCAGATCTCAAGTCTATCTTCGAAAAGACCTTGGCACACTGAAGCTGATCAAATAAATCATCAATTCATGGGAGTGGATGTTTATTTTTTTGATAGTCACCTTGTTCAATTGCCGATAATCAATTCACATTCTCATCGAACCATTTTTCTTCTTTACACATAATATTGGCGCACCCCACGGCGAAACATTGGGTCTAATGAAACCCTTTCGAGTAAATCCTACAACTGCTCCTTCAATTCTTTTAACTCTGGCGGAGCCATGCGATATGGGGGAATAGAAATGAGCTGAGTGCCTGGAGCCCAGTCAATGCAAAAATCAATATCCCTATTGGGTGGCATACCCGATAGGTCTGAAGGAAACACTTCAGGAAATTTGTGGACCATGGGCACAAAATCAATAGAAGGAACCTGAGCACTGGAATCATAGACATAGGCTAAATAAGCCAAACACCCTTTCTCAACCATGCGTCGAGCCTTAACGTAAGAAATAACATTGCGGCTAGTATGACCTGTGAGGGTGTGATTTTTGCCCAAATCAAACAATTTCCAATATAAAATAAAACTAAGATTTTTTGAGGTGTAATTGTGTGTTTTAATTGAAACAATTGTGTTTTGTTGTTGAAATAAGTTTGAAATTAAAACTACAAAAAAGAGTTAATTAGAAAATGTCATAAAAATAAGGAAAGTTGGAGAAAATTAAAAAAATACAAAAGTACCGGAATAATAAAAGAAAATGGCAAAAATGTCATAAAATACCAGAAAAATACAAAAAATGTAGGAAAATAAAAGAAAAACAACAATTGGAAAATAAATACAAAAAGAGAAAATGAAATACACAAGAAAAATACAAAGAAAATAATTAAAATATAAGAGAAAAATACAAAAATACAATAAAATTGGGCTGGAATTCAAACATACAGGCCCAAGTGTAACAACCCAAGAGAAATGGTCGTCCAGCCCAAACGCTCAACCAAGACGATGACGTGTTGAGACATTTAATCTCAACCGTTAAAGGTATTGATCTAACGGACTATGTAAGGCGGCCCAATAATGAATTAAACAACGTCGTGTAGGAGGTTAATCCTGACCGTCCAAAGGAATAATCAAACGGATGGTGTTAGGTCTCATAAAAATTGAAACGATGCAGTATCAAGGGTTAATCCTGGCCGTCCATGTTTGAAAATCTAACGGATTGCAGGCCTTCTTTCACTAATTGAAACGACAGCGTCTTAATTAAAGCAATCCTCGCCATTGATCATAATTGATCCAAAGGCCAGGATCACTCATGTCCAAAGGAGTATAAAAGCTCCGTCTCTCGTTCAGAGACCAATACATACACTCACATTTTACACAGACGGAAACCCTAGCCGCCTCACCTCTTCGTCTTCTTCATCTTCAACCTTCGTCTCCAATGGAGACTGAACGGAAACCATGGCCATTTCCGGCCAAAACCAACCCCAAAAACCTTGTCCTTCACCTTCACATACCACAACCACCTAAATAACCCAACAAAACCAACAAACACCCATTTTCTTGAAAGTCCGGTCACCAGAACTTTCGCCGGTGACCTTCAACCTATGAACCAGGCCCAGAGCTTTGCACCCTAGATCCACCTTGAAGAGGTCTTTCACCTCGTATAGGTGATTAACCTCAAATAAACCTAGAACTGTTCGAATATTGAAAAGAAGTTCGTCGGAACCCTATCTCCGGTGGACACCCAAAACAAAACCCACCCCAAATACATCCAAAATACACCCAGAACACCCCTTTACCACTAAAAACCCAAAAATAAACCCCATTCGAAGAAATCCAGAAAATTAGAAGACTTCGAGTCTTTGAAAGATCTTGAAGCCTGGAAATAACAAAAGAAGAAGAAAGAAAGAAAAGAAAGAAGAAAGAAAGAAAAGAAAGAAAGAAAAAAGAAAAGGAGACAGATCCTGAAAAGCTAAGTGAACCTACCCCTTTTTGCTTATTTACTTATTTGTTTCTAAATATAGTTCTTTGCATGATTCTTGACTATTTGTCTTCTAAATATTCTGTATATGATTCTTATTAGCCTGTAAATTGCATGCCTAAGATCTATCCTATTCTTTATACATAACTAGTGTATTTTAGCACTTTAGGGTTTCTTGATAAGATTCACACACGAATCATGTTTAAATGTGCTTCTTTATGTGATTTGTTCACTATGCCTAGTCTGGAATTATGCTTTGATTGATTGGGATTCAACCATTATCAAAACTTCTCTCTGAGTTCTAGTTAATTGAAAAATGATTTATGATTAAGGCTATGTGTGCAATACAACATGAATTGGCTATATTTGTAATTTGATTCATATGTTAGACTATTTTTGAATCCTATTATGCTTTGCGGTTTGGTTATAGATGTAAAGATATATGTATAGTTTCTTTAGTTTAAAGTAATCTGGCTATTCTTGAAAAATGACTAAGTATGGCTATTATTGAAATAACTAGAACTGTTTGATTAGTCTGGCCATTCCTGAAATATTAAGTGGCTAATTTTGCAAATCTATTTATGGATTAGTTAGTTAATGTTAAAAAGGGGTTACAATTTAAAAAAGGTGTGGGGTTAAAATTTTGTTAAGTCTTAAATAGGTTAGAAAACAATGGCTATTAGATAAATAGGTACTAAACCTAGTCAAGCATGACCTTAGTAGGTCGGGTAAATAATAGATAATAATAATGGCATATAAGGAATAAGAAATGGTATAATTGAAGATTTAATAGAGCCTATAGGGACAAAATAGACTTTTCTAATTAGTATTCTTGTAATTAACAATAAAATAAAGGGTAAGATAGGCACAGTAAAAAGGCATAACTGAAATTACCCTTAGCAAGTGAGGGCAGCCTAGTTTATACCCTCAATAGAATCAAAAAGAATTACCTAGAACCTTCCAGCAGGGGCTGGAAGGCATTTCTAAATATAATTGAAGGTATTAAACTGTAATTAATAAGAAAATAAAGGGGAGGGAACTAAGAATAAGATTTTTGAATTTCCCTCTCAAGATTTCACACAAATAATCTATAAGTAGGCTTCACTTGAGCCTGAATAAGGGGTTAGAAATCGAGGGTTAGAAATCCTGGGTTACAAAAATTTCAGAGATAAAAAGGTTGAACATTTTGAGGATTGAAAAATTTAGTTAACTTGTGAGGTCCAGATTTTTTGAGAGTTAATTTCTTTGCTGAAATTCTGGAGTTCTATTAAAGTTTACTGATGTTTCAATTCTGTTGGATTCTATTGGAGTTCTTTAATTCTATCTGCTAGTTTGCTCAATTGCTGGATTGGGATTCTACTTTGCTGTTATATTGCTGCTTTAATGTGTTTGGTCTTAGATGGCTCTATTGCTGCTATCACTGATTATTCTTCGTCCATACATAGACTCATAAGTTTTTTCTACTGAACCAGGTACATTTCCTTATCCAGAAATGTAATTACGAGATTGATTGAAAAAATAAAAGTTTATGAGCTGCTTGGATGAAATCTTCTGCTATTTTCTTTCAGTTTCATAGTTATTATGTATTAGATTTTCTGTGATTCGAAAGGATGATTTGTAATAATCGAATACTGTGTGTAAATGAGATAGAGTAAGTAGATAGTATAGTAGTAGTAGTATATACATAAAATACAGTTAACACTTTAATCTTAGGATTGAAACAGGATAATACACGAACCTAATTCACTTAGTAAAATTAATATAACATATGAAAGAGTAATCAGTTAACATCGTTAATCAGAGTCTAATAATAGTTCCATAAAAGAAACTGAATAAATGAGTTACAGCATGTTTTATCACTCAAATTAGTATAATAACAATTTATAATAGAATAAGTTAGAATCAGGTAATTAATAACAATTCAAATCTGTACTGTTAGTATTCTATCACTATCTAAGTAGTTGAAATAGTCGTTTTATGGTTTAAGTCCTATTAATGCTTAATTAGTAACCAGAATTCAGAAGTAATATTGATGAATATGTATTCAGTGATTTATGAAATAAAAATGATTTTTGTTCATCTGTTCTGTTGTTTAATGAATATTTGTTCGAGTGTTATGAAATTTCCATCTTATGTTATATTTTATACGTCTGTTCTGGGCCTAATTGAAAGCACAGGCCCAGACTTATTTACACGCACTTTCAAGTCTCTAAATAATGATAAATACATATACTGGGTTTCAGAGGCCCAGTTATGTGTTTTAGACTGTTAATACAGTTTACCTAAAGTCCAGGCCTGGAAATGGATAGTTAGGGCCTGGACATAATAATATTAAGTTCTGAAATATCAAAAATAGTAACAAAATTAGGAGAAAGAACAACAATAGATAATATAATACTCAATAGGATTGGACTTTAAAATAACGGGATGACCCTCGTATAAGAATAAAATACGCGGGGCGCACATATGAACGTTAATAAATGATAGACTCGGGGAGACTATTTAGCAAATTTCATGGTCTTTCCTAAAGATAATAAGCCGTAGTCATTATAGGAACGATTAAATATACATTCATTAATATGAGTGCACATTTATGTGACTCAAATCTTAAATCCCGGCGTAGCTGAAACGTATTAAAGTCACAGGCGTACTAGTTGCGGTTTGACTCGAAATGCGTTTTTGTGACGTCGAAAGTCGTTAAAAAATAACAAAATGGGGCATTCACATTTTTTAAAAGCATATAAAGAAATCAAATAAGTCAAAAACGACAGTTGAGCGACCATTCTAAAACCACGGAATTCGGGAGTGCCTAACAATTCTCCCGGGTCAAAAAAATTCCTTATCCGGATTTCTAGTTTCGCGGACTATTTAAAATAGAGTCAATTTCCTCGGATTCGGGATTAACCGGTGACTTGGGCCACCATTATCTTCCCAAGTGGAGACTCTGAAAATCAAAAATAAATCCCGTTTCGATTGTCCTTAAAGTGGAAAAACTCCTTCCTCGTTGTTATTATTATATCCCTTCCCGGGGTGTATTAGTAATTAAATGAGGTATACCTTATTCTTTCGGAAAAGAGGTAGTAAAAAGGGAGGTGAGACAGCTCTGGCGACTCTGCTGGGGATAAGTAACCCGAAACTTTGGTTCAGGGTTTAAGAATTCGAGCTCGATTAAATTGTCGTTCTTGGTGTTATTTGACTTCATTATATGCTTTGATCAATATGCTACATGTTTACCGCTTTGATATTACGTGGATTGTATATATAAAATTGTGCCGAAAACCCTTCTCTTCTCACCTCCAGGGATGTGCTTACTGGTTGAGACTCCCCTTTCTGTTAGTGTCAATGCCTTAATAAGAAATAGAGGCCGGATAAGTTACAAAGCCGGATGACCCCACGTGTCCCCGGTACGTAGCCCCCTCCTCGATCCGAGTTGTCCACTCGGGTACACGGTCTAACACCATAAAAACATCAGGATATTGAGCCTAGATATAGGACGATTATTTGCATCATATCTCACTTAGGGGACTCAACACAGGGGTTGGGTCCGTCTAGGACAGGTGACCCGGTAATCAAAGACCGTGCATATTATATGCTGCATTTATTTGTCCTGGATTATTATGCGGACTGGCTAAATTCCTGGAAAAAAAGGAAAAGAATGTTAGAATAGAAAATATCGAAATATTGACGAGATTCTGTCAAAATTTGAAAAGAAAAGCTTGAAAAATAGGTGGAACAATACAGTTGAAATAATTGGTCACAAAATAATCTAACCGAACTACGCAGGTTTGATTCTCATCACTAGGTGAGATACGTAGGCAACCCTTGACGGGTCCAACCACCCTTTTAGAAAATGACCAAAAAATGTTGAATTTTAGTTTTCAATAAATCGAAGTGATGCTAATTTTTGGAAATAGTTGAATGTTCCGAAAGGACGCCGGAAGGGTGTTTTTGCAAAAATGGCCACTTTGAAGTCATGTCTTTTCCTTTTTAAAATAAATAGCCCGGAAAGGCTAATTCTTTCAAAAATAATGAAAAAATTGTCTTTGAAAAAATATTTTCCTGTTTCTGAATAAAATCGCCTTTAATAAATGTGCAGGATGAGCACAATACAAAATGAACCCTTTGCTTTAATGAACAAAATCCCTTTGGAGTTGAGGTTATGGTGGAACGATCTGGGCCAAGAGGGACAGGTTTGGGTCAACCGATATCTAAAAGATCTTACTGGGTTGATGGACATAATGCCCTGAGGTGATATTTTCGGGCCCTTGTTGCTTGATGGGATCCTGCGCATAATGTGCTACACTTCTCAAATTTTGAGCTCACTCCTACATTAGAAGAAATTTATTATTACATCGGGAAAGGCGAGGTTCCCCTAAAGGATAAATACCCGGTGGCTCAGAGGGTAATTACAGCGCACAAATTCCGCGATTCCTTGAAAATCGCCAGAAACGTTCATAATGAAGACTTGGCTCATGGGTTTTGTACTATGAGTTTCATCTACCGCAGATTTGGTCATATTGGGGGATTTAACGACCATACGAACAAGTTCTGTAGTAAATCTAACCGAGTCAAGTCGGAAGAACATAGGCGATTCGCCTTTATGGTGGCATTTCTGGGATTGGTTATATTCCCGAGGAAAGATGGATATATTGATATAATGGTCATCGGGATTGCCAGTACTCTACTTGTGCAAGATAATAGCACACTAGCACTGATGATTGTAGCTGATATCTTCCGTGCCCTCACATCCTGTAAAGCAGGGCATGACTTCTCCGAGGGATGCAATTTACTTCTCCAGATGTGGTTGATAGAACATTTGTTCCGTCACCCTCAGTTCTCAAGTTATGGGTCGTTTGAAAAGACGTGCATTGAAGAGTTTTATATGAGAACAAAAAAAGTTAAGTTGCCAGAAGGATCAAAAGGTTAGATTACATACTTGCGATCGTTGACTGCTAGCCAAATTGATTGGGCATACGGATGGTTGCCCCTCAACGAGGTGATATACATGCCAACAGAAGGATCACATTTTCTGATAATGGGTCTTAAAAGCATTCAACCTTATGCACTGTACAGGGTATTACGGCAGCTTGGGAGATATAATATCATAACAACAGACGGGGACCTCAGCCTAAAAGCCGTAGAAATCAGTCCGGACGGACAATTCCCGAAAGCAAAGATTCGACAGATTTGGAATGAATGCCAATACTTGAGAGTAGACACTTGTGTGGTAAACCGAGCTCGAGGGGAAGTATCACCAGGGTATGCCACATGATATCGCCGGGATGTCGAGCATGATAGACCAATGAAGAGGCCTCACATTCAAGAATTGGCCGAGCAGTCTAAGGATCAAAAAGATTGGGTGGCCAAAGAAAATGAGTACCGAGCCAGAATCAGCTTATTAGAGAAACAATTCCAAGACCTCAAATTCAAAAGCAGCTTACAAGCGGCATCCGATGAGGGAGAAAAGAAACAGTTGAGAAAAGAGAATGAAATCTTGAAGGCTTAGATTGTAAAGATGAAAACAGCAGCCGAAACCCCAGTTCGCCTTGCCCGAGATGAGAAATTGATTGAAAATCTTCGGCGCAAAGTGAATGACTATAGTTTTGATCTAGATAAAGCCGAGAAGGAGCTATTCGGAGTATGGAAACAACTGGCCAGAAATGCTGAGGAAAGAGTCCGAATGGTTCAGCGATTACAAGATGAACACAAGGTTGAGGTAGCCCGATTGAGAAAGAAAATCATTACATCCGAAGTCAAAAGTAGCAAACAAAGCAAAGAGTTTGAAGTAGAGAGAGAACATTGCTACATGGCTATGGCTCGGTTAGAGTTGGAGCTACAACAACTACAAAAGAAGAACCAGCAAACCTTAGACGCTCGTGGCGAACAGATTGGTAGGTTGCTTCAGGAAAAATGGGTCATTAGGGAAAGAGTCGTCAACATTGCTCAGTACATCACAAGGAAATGCCAATTGTGTGAAGATGTGTCCCAGTCAACATTCACATCAGCAGTAAAGTTCTTTGTAAAGCAAGTAATGACCGACCTGGACAAACTCCAAAGTGGATTAGCATATAGGCCCGCGGCAAGACCGAACGATGTCTCGCGGGCACTAGGAGCTTTAATATATTCAGAGGGCATGCATTTTGTATTTGTAGTACAACATCATTTGTAACCAATGTTTGAGTATCAATGAAAATGTTGCTATTATTTTCTTTCTTTTTATGCAAATTACTTGGGCGATAGGCAAACATGTAGGAACGAAAAACAAAATGAAAAAAAGGGGAATGGAAAAGAAGAAAATAAGAAAAAGTAATAAATAGAAAAGTAATGAAATGAAGAAAAACAAAAGTGTAAAGAAAGTTGGTGGTTCAAAGAGGAATAATGCCGGGATGATGCATAATGACTAGGCAAATGTTGTGATTCTTAATTGTGATATTTACCCCTTATGAGCTAACTATTAACGAGTTTTATTGTTGATGAGTATCAGATTTTCAATTGGCAACTGGCATTCTCGCATATCACAGCTACAATAAACGTTCAAAAGCCATGACCAAAGCAGTAACTCAGGAAATCGAGCCCACTATTATGGATCCAGTACAAGAGGAAGAAGTTGTGGACATAGCTAGTATGAAAGAAGAGATGTACAAATTAAAACAGCAGATGTCAGAGTTGTACCAGGCCTGGTCTAGGGGTCAACCTTTGCCTTCCTATCCAGCCAACCCAGCATACATCCCTCCTACAAACCCAAATCCTGAACCACCCACTATGAACTTGTCTTCAACATACCCAATTTACCCGCATTACTATGTTACAACCTCACAAGCAGCTCCACCATTGTCTAAAAAAGCTCCACCACCACCCCCTCAGGTCGCTCCAGTATACGTGGCACCGCCACCCGCTGCTCTACACAAATCTTTCGTGGAACCTGCGTTCTATGTTCAGGACACTCATTATTATCCACCAGAACCAACTTTCAGGCAACATGATTCCTACACACCGCTCATAGACATGACAGAAGAGGAAAAGTCTGTCAGAAATCTGGAGCAGGAAGAGATGGCCAGTAAGATGAAAAGTTTTGAGCAGTCATTTCATAACATACAAGGGCTAGGAGGCCAAGTGACTGTTACGTACAAAGATCTATGCTTGTTTTCGGAGGTGCAGCTGCCGGCCGGGTTTAAGTTACCCAAGTTTGATATGTGTGACGGTCACGGGGATCCAGTAGCCCATCTGAGGGGATACTGTAGTAAATTGCATGAAGCAGGAGGAAGGGACGAGTTACTTATGTCTTATTTTAACCAAATCTTAAGTGGTTCAGCATTGGAATGGTATACCCGACAAGATCATACCAGGTGGTTCATCTGGGATGACTTAGCTCAATCGTTTGCAAACCATTTCCAATACAATCTAGAGATTATCCCTGACAGGTTGTCGTTGACTAAGATGGAAAAGAAACCCGGGAAACGTTTCTGGGAATACGAATTTAGGTGGAGGGAGCAAGCTACACGAGTAAACCCGCCAATGAAAGAAGGGGAAATGGTGGACTGCTTTTTATTGGCTTTGGAGCCAACATACTATGACCACTTAGTATCGGCAATTGCAAAAACCTTTAACGAAGTATCCAAGATGGGAAGCTTTGTAGAAGAAGGGCTAAAGACAAATAAGATCATGAGCTACTCGGCTATCAAGGCCACAAACCAAGTAATACAGACTGGAACTGGAGGGTTGATTGGCAAGAAGAAGAAGGAGGAAGTTGCGGTCATTGAAGGTAGATCATGGTCCCCGGGCCCCAACACATATCATCATCCCCCTCGCCCATACCAACCATATCCGCCAGCACCATATAACCCACCTCCACCATATTATCCTCCAACTAATCCACATTTTTCTGTCCAACATGCTCAGCCTAATCCACCGCCTCCACATCCATGGCGTACCCTAGCTCCACAAAATGTCTACCACGCACAAAATGCCTATCCACCTCCCAAAACATACAGAAATCCAAATCGACCCAATTTCCGTCCAGATTAAGAAGTAAAAGGATATAGAACCCAAAGAAAGAGAACATTTACTCCGTTAGGGGATTCATATACCAATCTTTTTCACCGTTTGCAGGAACTAGGGATGATGAGCCCTATCGAACCAAAAATTCCCAACCCACCACCGAGAAATCTAGACCAATCAGTCCGTTGTAAGTATTTTTCCGGGGCACCAAGACATGATACAGAAAAGTGTTGGCATTTAAAGTCCGCCATACAAGAACTTATTGGTACCAAGAGGATTGAAGTGCAAGCTCCGGAAACTCCCAATATCACACAGAATCCTTTGCCAGCACATCATGAGACACATATGATAGAGTTGGAACAAGGAGAGAGCGGTAGAAAACCTTCTCAATCAGTGATGATGATTAAAGTGAACAACAAGATGGAGGGAGAAGTTGAAAAGGAAAAAGTGCCAATCGAGTTGTCAACAAAGAAGCCATCAGTGGTTGAGCCCGTGAAAGTAGTAGTGCCGGGAGTGAAGCCTTTGTTGATTGTGAAGGGAGCTTATGCGGAGCATGTGATTATCAAACCAGTGGTGCGGATGCCAGTTGTAAATACCAGGGCCATACTGTGGATTTATGATAAGGTTATAGTGATGTATAAAGTGAAGGAAGTTAAAGGAGAAATTAATGAAACTCATGGTTTAACTCGCTCCGGGCGATGCTTTGCCCCGAAAGAATTGAGGAAGACGAAAGTGGTAAAGGAAAACCCGGCTCATGTAAAGAAGGCAGTTACTGAAGAGGAAGTGGAAGAGTTCTTGAAGAAAATAAAGGCTCAAGACTATTCTATAGTGGAGCAATTGAGAAAAACGCCCGCGCAGATTTCATTGTTATCATTGCTAATCCATTCTGATGAACATAGAAAGGCGTTGGTGAAAAAAGCCCATGTGCCTGAGAAGATTTCAGTATGCCATCTGGAGAAAATCACAAACAAGATCTTTGAGACCAATAAGATAACATTTTCAGATAGTGAGTTGCCACTGGAAGGAACGGAGCATAATAAAGCACCATACCTCACAGTCAAGTGTGAAGAATCTGTAGTAACCCGTGTTCTGGTGGATAATGGATCAAGTGCCAATATTTGCCCACACTCAACCTTGGGGAAGTTGAAGGTCAATCATGAAAGAATTCATCGGAACAGTGTATGTGTACGGGGTTTTGATGGAGATGGAAAGAATACTGTAGGGTATATTATATTGGAGATTACCATCAGACCGGTGGATTTCACTATGGAGTTCCAGGTGCTAGATGTTGCTGTATCATACAACCTTTTATTGGGACGTCCGTGGATCCACGCAGCCAAAGCTGTACCATCCTCTTTGCATCAGATGGTAAAATTTGAGTGGGAGCAACATGAGATAATAGTGCACGGAGATGATGATGTCTGCAATGCTATTACACCATTTGAAGAAGCTGAAGGTGATAAAGGTCCGTGGGTATATCAAGTCATGTACACTGTGGTGGTGAACAAAATAGCTGAGGGGGAAAACATGCCGATACCCACAGTGGCTCCTGCAGCAGTGATGGTCGCCAAGGAAATGATAAGAAATGGGTTTTCTCCGGGGAAGGGCTTAGGAGTAACTTTGCAAGGGATAACATAGCCAATCCATCTTCCGGGCAGTAATGACACTTTTGGTTTGGGTTTCGAGCCAACCGTTGCCGATATCCAAAGAGCTAAGAAAATGAAGAATAAGGGATGGTCCCTCCCAAAGCCTATCCCAAAACTATCAAATTCCTTTACCAGGCCTGGTATAAAGAGAAATCTGGCGACTGTTATGCCAAGCCATGCTGAAATAAAACCGGATGAGCAACTCCTAGCAAGGTTCGAGAGGCTATTTGAAGATATGAATATGTTGGAGACGGGTGAAGGAACAAGTAAAATGGATGTTCAGTTCGTGGGACCCTGCATCATGCTTAATAACTGGGAAGCTACTCCTCTTCCGATCGGGAGGGAGTTATGATAGTTAGCTTTTAAATTTTTCATTTCCCCAAAAGTTGTCTTGTTTTTAAATTGTAATCCCACACCCCGTCAAAACAAATGTATCCAATTCTTGTTACCTTTTGAATGAAATGCAATTTCTTTTCTTCCTCCATTTTTGCCTCATTTTATTTTTCTTCTTTTGTACAGTTCAATATTTGCTGATTCCAATGACATGTCATGCATGAAGGATTCCCGGTCCAGTCTTGATAATCGAATAGTTATATAGGAAATTGAAAGTGAATATGAAGTGGAATCTGAGGATGAGGAAATACTGGAGGAAATTAGTAAAGAATTGAATCATTATGAGGAAAAACCCAAACCAAACTTAAATGAGACGGAGTCTATTAATCTGGGAAATGAGGAGAATGTTTGAGAAACAAATATTAGTGTGCATTTAGAGGCTTCCCTCAGAGAATTTAATCAAGTTGTTACATGAGTACAAGGACATATTTGCTTGGTCCTATGATGACATGCTCGCGCTCAGTACTGATTTGGTGACATGCTCGGACCAAGCAAATATGTCCTAAAACAGAAGCTAGGAAAGTTTAAAACGGATATCAGTGTGAAAATAAAAGAAGAAGTTAACAAGCAATTCGAGGCGAAGATCATACGGGTCACTAAATATCCCACCTAGTTAGCTAATGTTGTGCCAGTTCCGAAGAAAGATGGAAACACCAGGGTGTGTGTTGATTACCGGGACCTCAATAAATTTAGTCCAAAGGATGATTTTCCATTGTCAAATATCCATATATTGATCGACAATTGTGCCAAGCATGAAATTGGTTCTTTTGTGGATTGTTATGCGGATTATCACTAGATCCTGATGGACGAAGAAGATGCAGAAAAGACGGCCTTTATCACGCATTGGGGAACATATTGTTACAGGGTAATGCCGTTCGGGTTAAAGAATGTCGGGGCTACATATATGAGGTCAATGACCACTTTGTTTCATGATATGATACACCGAGAGATCGAGGTATATGTGGATGATGTCATCATTAAGTCCAAGAAGCAATGTGACCATGTCAAAGATTTGAGAAAGTTTTTCCAGAGGCTCCGAAGATATAATCTCAAGCTCAATCCAGTAAAGTGTGCTTTCGCGGTGCCGTCCGGAAAGTTACTGGGGTTTATAGTAAGCGAGTGTGGTATTGAATTGGATCCGTCAAAGATAAAAGCAATCCAGAATTTGCCTCCGCCAAGGAACAAGACAGAAGTGATGAGTTTATTGGACAGGTTGAATTATATCAGCAGATTTATTGCTCATTTAACGTCAACTTGTGAGCCCATTTTCAAATTGTGGAAGAAAGATGCTGCGGTAAATTGGACTGATGAATGCCAAGAAGCATTTGACAAAATTAAGGAATATTTGGCCAATCCTCCAGTATTAGTTCCTCCAGAACCGGGAAGACCTTTGATCCTGTATCTAACCATATTGGAGAATTCTTTTGGCTTCGTACTGGGGCATCATGACGAAACAGGAAAGAAAGAGAAAGCAATATATTACCTCAGTAAAAATTTCACATATTACGAGGTAAAATACACTCAGTTGGAAAGAACATGTTGTGATCTATCGTGGGTTGCTCAAAAACTGAAACATTACCTGTTAGCTTATACCACTTATTTAATATCACGGTTGGATCCACTGAAGTATATATTCCAGAAGCCTATGCCTACAGGAAGACTTGCTAAGTGGAAAATTTTGATTACAGAGTTTGACATCATCTATATAACTCGTACGGCAATGAAGGCACAAGCAGTTGCAGATCATTTAGCAGAAAACCTAGTTGATGATGAGTATGAGCCGCTAAAAACTTATTTTCCTGATGAGGAGGCAATGAACGTTGAAGAGGTAGAGAAAGATGATAAGCCAGGCTGGAGAATGTACTTCGATGGAGCCGTCAATATTAAGGGAGTCAGAATTGGAGCAGTGCTTATTTCAGAAACGGGTCAGCATTATCCCGTTACCGCTCAGCTTCAATGTTTTGCACTAATAACATGGCCGAGTATGAAGCATGCACATTGGGATTAAGGATGGCAATAGATATGGGTGTTTAAGAGATTTTGGTCATGGGTGACTCGGATCTTTTGATACATCAGATTCAAGGAGAATGGGAGACAAGAGATTTGAAGCCGATACCTTATCGACGATGCTGCATGAACTGTCTCAGAGATTTCAATCTATAGAGTTCAAACACATTCCAAGAATACACAATGAAGTAGCGGATGCTCTGGCCATATTATCCTCCATATTGCACCATCCAGACAAAGCTTATGTAGATCCATTACAGATACAATTTCCCGATCAAAATGCTTATTGTTTCGCCGTGGAAGAAGAACTTGATGGTGAGCTGTGGTATCATGATATCAAAGAATATTTAAGGATAGAAGGGTACTCAGAACAGGCCACAAGAGACCAGAAAAGGGCTATAAGGCGATTGGCAAATTGATTTCCCTCAGTGGAGGAGTTGTATACAAAAGAACACCGGATTTGGGGCTATTGAGATGCATAGATGCACAGCAAGCTGAGACAATTATGGCTGAAGTACATGCAGGAGCTTGCGGACCTCATATGAGCGGATACATTTTAGCCAAAACAATACTGAGAGTAGGATATTATTGGCTCACCATGGAGCGTGATTGTATTAGATATGTGAGAAAATGCCATCAATGTCAAATATATGGATATTTGATTCACTCTCCACCCTATGAGTTGCATACAATGTCAGCACCGTGGCCATTCGTTGCCTGGGGCATGAATGTTATCGGACCAATAGAGCCCGTAGCATCTAATGGGCATAGATTTATCTTGGTTGCAATTTATTATTTCACCAAATGGGTGGAGGCAAAGACATTTAAGGCAGTGACAAAGAAGGCGGTAGTGGATTTTGTACACACAAATATCATTTGTCGCTTTGGAATTCCTAAGGTGATTATCACGGACAATGGAGCAAATCTGAACAGTCACCTCATGGCAGAGGCATGTCAAAAGTTCAAAATCCTGCACCGTAACTCTACACCTTATCAGCCAAAATCGAATGGAGCAGTGGAGGCCGCAAATAAGAATATTAAGAAGATTCTCAGGAAGATGGTAGAAGAGTCAAGGCAATGGCATGAAAAAATACCATTTGCTCTCATGGGTTATCGCACAACTATACGTACTTCAATTGGTGCAACACCTTACTCATTGGTGTATTGAACAGAGGCAGTCATACCCACAGAAATTGAAATACCTTCTCTTCGGATCATAGTTGAGGCTGAAATCGATGACGGTGAATGGGTAAAAGCTCGGCTGAACGATTGAGCTTGATTGATGAGAAAAGATTGGCGGCAGTTTGCCACGGACAGTTATATCATCGGAGGATGGCCAGAGCATACAATAAGAAAGTACGTCCGCGGAAATTTGAAGCGGGACAGTTGGTGCTGAGACGTATTTTGCCTCATTGGGCCGAAGCAAAAGGAAATTTTGCACCGAATTGGCAAGGACCATTCACGGTGTCACGGGTATTGTCCAACGGAGCTTTATATTTGACAGATGTTGAAGGAAAATGTGTAGAGACTGCTATCAACTCAGATGCAGTCAAGAGATATTATGTATGATTCCTTTTTCATATGTACAATTGTATTTCTTACAATTTTGTAATTGAAATGATAAAGGCATTTTATTATCTATACAAACACTTATTGATATCCCAGTTGAGCCTTATTGCTTTATTCTTTCATAACCCTCTCTCGGAATAGATTATGAACAAGAAAAGAAAAGAAAAAGAAAGAAAAATGATGCAAGAAAAAGAAAAATGAAAAAAGTGATGAAACAAAGAGGAAAAAAAAAGAAAAATGCATACAAAAGACAAAAAGAAAATCGGGAAAAGTCAAGACGCAACAATTGAATATGAACGTAGTTTGAACTACGTTTGACTTGATCCCGAAAGGGTTCGTAGGCAGCCTCAATGAGGTTCAGTCACAATAGAAATAAAATCCAAGATTCCCCAAATATCGAAACTGGGGCAGAAGTTATGTTTATGATTCCGAGAGTTCCAAATATTTTTGAACCCTTGTTAAAATTTTGAGCCTTTATACCTTTCTTTCTGAACCCATCCAAAAGCCACATTACAGTCCAAAGAAATACCTTTTGATTAATTTCAAGAAAATGATGATACAATGAGAATATGGGGAAACATGGCATGGACAGTACCCAGTGGTTTGGAAAACAAAAAAATAAAGAAAAATAAAAATGAGAGAGTCTTATTGGTGAAAACCTTAATAGGCACCATAAGGTGATGATGAGATAAGAGATAATAAAAATGAGAGAGTCTTATCGGTGAAAACCCTAACGGGCACCATAGGGCGAACGTGAGATGAGAGAATAAATGAGAGAGTCTTATTGGTGAAAACCTTAACGGGCACAATAAGGCGAAAGTGAGGAATATTTTGTTGAAAGAAGAAAAACAGCAAAAAAAAAAAGAAAGGTTTGGGTTGAAAGAAAGAATGGAGTCAAGATAGCAACAATTCAATTGGACAGACTAGGTCGGAATTTAAATACATGGCATGGTCACAAGAATCAGCCGTCATACCCAGATAAGTCCTGTCTTTTCTCCAAAATACCCTTACCCCTTCAAATTCATATTTCTGCATTTCATTGATCAAAACCAGTTGCCCATTGAAAGCTAACTACCAGCTTCTCATGTTAAGAGGCGTAATAACATTCGGTCAAAGAGAAAATAAAAGAAAAAGAAGAAATAAGGATGGAAATCAAAGACAAAGGAAAAATGAAATGAAATAGAAACAAAAAGGAAAGCAAAAGAGGATTACAAAAGGAAAAGTTGAGGAAAATCTGGCAATTGGCTGCAAAGCAGAATAAAACAAGAAGAAGCAGAAGATGGAAGCAGGGCCAACAGGAATGCCAGTTGCTAACATTTTATAACTAATAAGATTGTTCACTGATTTAGACAGGGACAAAAGATTCAAATTCTCACTAATCACTTTAAAGTGAATGTGACCAATGTGGAAGGAAAAACACCAAAACGAAATACAGCAATAAAAGGAGGAATCCGCAGATGAGGGCTCACTCAGTTATCAAGAAACCTACCCAAACAGCAAGGGAGGTATTATCTTTTCAAAACTCACACCTCAGTTATCAAACTGAAGGAAATACTTTTCTGCATTTTCATTTCATGCATCAGGCGCCCACCTGGATAACAAGGAAATATTTTTCTGCATTTTCATTTCATGCATCAGGCGCCCACCTGGATAACAAGGGAATATTTTTTCTGCATTTTTATTTTCATGCATGAGGCGCCCACCTGGATAACAAGGGAATATTTTTCTGCATTTTCATTTTCATGCATCAGGTGCCCACCTAGATAACAAGGGAATATTTTTCTGCATTTTCATTTCATGCATCAGGCGGCCACCTGGATAACAAGGGAATATTTTTCTGGATTTTCATTTTCATACATCATGCGCCCACCTGGATAACAAGGGAATATTTTTCTGCATTTTTCATTTCTGCATCAGGCGCCCACTTGTATAACAAGGGAATATTTTTCTGCATTTTCATTTCTGCATCAGGCGCCCACCTGGATAACAAGGGAATATTTTTCTGCATTTTCATTTTCATGCATCAGGCGCCCACCTGGATAACAAGGGAATACTTTTCTGCATTTTCATTTCATGTATCAGGAGCCCACCTGTATAACAAGGGAATAATTTTCTGCATTTTTATTTTCATGCATCAGGTGCCCACCTAGATAACAAGGGAATATTTTTCCGCATTTTCATTTTCATGCATCAGGCGCTCACTTGGATAACAAGGGAATAGTTTTTGGCATTTTCATTTCATGCATCAGGCGCCCACCTGTATAACAAGGGAATACATTTCAGCATTTTTTTAATTTCTGTTCAGGCACCCACTTGTATAATAAGGGAATACATTTCTGCATTTTTAATTTCTGTTCAGGCGCACACCAGTATAACAAAAGGAATACTTTTCTGCATTTTAATTTTCATGCATTAGGCGCCCACCTGGATAACAAGGGAATATTTTTTAGCATTTTCATTTCATGCATCAGGCGGCCACCTGGATGACAAGGGAATATTTTTTCTGCATTTTAATTTTCATACATCAGGCGCCCACGTAGATAACAAGGGAATACTTTTCTGTATTTTCATTTCATGCATCAGGCGCCCACCTGTATAACAAGGGAATACATTTCTGCATTTTAATTTCTATTCAGGCGCCCACCTATATAACAAGGGAATACATTTCAGCATTTTTTTTAATTTATGTTCAGGTGCCCACCTATATAACAAGGTAATACATTTCTGCATTTTTAATTTTTGTTCAGGCGCCCACCTGTATATCAAGGGAATACATTTCACCATTTTTTAATTTCTGTTCAGGCGCCCACCTGTATAACAAGGGAATACATTTTTGCGTTTTAATTTCTGTTCAGGCGCCCATCTGTATAACAAGGGAATACATTTTAGCATTTTTTAATTTCTGTTCAGGCGCCCACCTATATAACAAGGGAATAAATTTATTCATTTTTAATTTATGTTCAGGCGCCCACCTGTATAACAAGGGAATACGTTTCTGCATTTTTAATTGCTTTATCTAACATGAGTAATATCATGACACATGGAAAACCCCACACTGGGGCAGAGGAAAAATGTTTTCTTTGTTTTTGTTTTTGTTTTTAAATAGGTATTAACTTGGAAGCAAGAAACACAAATTGGAAGTCACACAAAGAGATGGAAGCAGTATGTCAGAAATAAGAGAGTAATCAAAAATCAACGAAAAAGAAGGATGCAAATAAAAGAGTAACATGAGATATGAAAAAACAAGGAAGTGCAAGAAGACAAGAAATAGATAGGATTTATTGTAATTCATGAGATCATAGCTTAGAATAGCTTATTTATTTTTCATTTTTATCCCGGTGTAACAAGGAGTTAGTCAGTGATTATAGCAACAATAGTAGCAGCAGCAAGTCTTGGTAGTTTCAAACTACCAGGCCTTCCCGAACTACACTGACCTGATTCCTATTTAGCCCAACATATGTAGGCAACCTCTGAGGCAAGGTGCGGTCAAATGATTTTCAAAATGCTTCTTACGGAATATGTCAGTGGGCAAAAATCTCTCATTAATGCTCACTTATATTTGCACTGAAACTCTTCGTGTTCCCGAGCAAAGAGGGGCAGCTGTAAGCACCTCATTTTTGCCCTAAGCAAACAAATTCCAATATAAAAGTAAAAATAAGATTTTTTGAGGTGTAATTGTGTGTTTTAATTGAAATAATTGTGTTTTGTTGTTGAAATAAGTTTGAAATTAAAACTACAAAAAAGAGTTAATTAGAAAATGTCACAAAAATAAGGAAAATTAGAGAAAATTAACAAAGATACAAAACTACCGGAAAAATAAAAGAAAATGGCAAAAATGTCATAAAATACCAGAAAAATCAGGAAAAAATAGGAAAATAAAAGAGAAACAACAATTGGAAAATAAATACAAAAAGAGAAAATGAAATACAAAAGAACAATGCAAAGAAAATAATTAAAATACAAAAGAAAAATACAAAAATACAATAAATTTGGGCTGGAATTCAAAAATACAGGCCCAAGTGTAACAACCCAAGAGAAATGGTCCTCCAGCCCAAACACTCAACCAAAATGACCATGTGTTGAGACATTTAATCTCAACCGTTGAAGGTATTGATCTAACAGACTATGTAAGGCGGCCCAGTAATGAATTAAAGGACGCCTTGTAGGAGGTTAATCCTGGCCGTCCAAAGGAATAATCAAACAGATGGTGTTAGGTCTCATAAAAATTGAAACGACGTAGTATCAATGGTTAATCCTGGCCGTCCATGTTTGAAAATCTAACGGATGCCAGGCCTTCTTTCACTAATTGAAACAACATCGTCTTAATAAAAGTAATCCTGGCCATTGATCACAATTGATCCAAAGGCCAGGATCACTCATGCCCAAAGGATATAAAAGCTATGTCTCTCGTTCAGAGACCAATACATACACTTACATTATACACAGACGGAAACCCTAGCCGCCTCACCTCTTCGTCTTCTTCATCTTCAACCTTCGTCTCCAATGAAGACTGAACGGAAACCATGGCCATTTCCGGCCAAAACAAACCCCAAACACCTTGTCCTTCACCTTCACATACCACAACCACCTTAATAACCCCAGAAAACCAAAAACCCCTCATTTTCTTGAAAGTCTGGGCACCGGAACTTTCGCCGGTGACCTTCAAGCTATGAACCGGACCCAGAGCTTTACACCCTAGAACCACCTTGAAGAGGTCTTTCACCCCGTATAAGTGATTAACCCCGAATAAACCTAGAATTGTTCGAATATTGAAAAGAAGTTCGCCAGGAACCCTATCTCCGGCGAACAGCCAAAAAAAACCCACCCCAAATACATCCCAAATACACCCAGAACACCCCCTTACCACTAAAAACCCAAAAAATAAACCCCATTCGAGGAAATCCATAAAATCAAAAGACTTTGAGTCTTTGAAAGATCTTGAAGCCTGGAAATAACAAAAGAAGAAGAAAGAATGAAAAGAAAAAAGAAAGAAAGAAAAGAAAGAAAGAAAAAAGAAAGGGAGACAGATCCTGAAAAGCTAAGTGAACCTACCCCTTTTTGCTTGTTTGCTTTTTTGTTTCTGAATATAGTTCTTTGCATGATTCTTGACTATTTGCCTTCTGAATATTCTGTATATGATTCTTATTAGCCTGTAAATTGCATGCCTAGGATCTATCCTGTTCTTTATACATAACTAGTCTATTTTAGCACTTTAGGGTTTCTTGATAAGTTTCACACATAAATCATGGTTAAATGTGCTTTTTTATGTGATTTGTTCACTATGCCAAGTCTGGAATTATGCTTTGATTGATTGGGATTCAACCATTATCAAAACTTCTCTCTGAGTTCTAGTTAATTGAAAAATGAATTATGATTAAGGTTATGTGTGCAATACAACATGAATTGGCTATATTTGTAATTTGGTTCATATGTTAGACTATTTTTTAATCCTATTATGCTTTGTGGTTTGGTTATAGTTGTAAAGATATAGGTATAGTTTCTTTCGTTTAAAGTAATCTGGCTATTCTTGAAAAATGACTAAGTGTGGCTATTATTGAAATAACTAGAACTGTTAGATTAGTCTGGCCATTCCTGAAATATTAAGTGGCTAATTTTGCAAATCTGTTTCTGCATTAGTTAGTTAATGTTAAAAAGGGGTTACAATTGAAAAAGGGTCTGGGGTTGAAATCTGGTTAAGTCTTAAATAGGTTAGAAAACAATGGCTATTAGATAAATAGGTACTAAACCTAGTCAAGACTGACCTTAGTAGGTCCGGGTAAATAATAGATAATAGTAAGGGCATATAAGGAATAAGAAATGGTATAACTGAAGATTTAATAAATCCTATAGGGACAAAATAGACTTTGCTAATTAGTATTCTTGTAATTAACTACAAAATAAAGGGTAAGATAGGCATAGTAAAAAGGCATAACTGAAATTACCCTTAACAAGTAAGGGCATCCTAGTAATATACCCTCAATAGAATAGAAAAGAATTACCTAGAACCTTCCAGCAGGGGCTGGAAGGCATTTCTGTCTATAATTGAAGGTACTAAACTGTAATTAATAAGAAAATAAAGGGGAGGGAACTAGAAAAAAGATTTTTGAATTTCCCCCTCAAAATTTCACCCAAATAATCTATAAATAGGCTTCACTTAAGCCTGAATACAACAACAACAACAACAACAACCCAGTATATTCCCACAAGGTGGGGTCTGGGGAGGGTAATATGTAGACATGCCTTACCTCTACCCGAGAGGGGAGAGAGGCTGTTTTCAATCGACCATCGGCGCAGGGATCACTTGAGCCTGAATAAGGGGTTAGAAATCGAGGGTTAGAAATCCTGGGTTACAAAAATTTCAGAGATAAAAAGGTTGAACATTCTGAGGATTGAAAAATTTAGTTAACTTGTGAGGTCCAGATTTTTTGAGAGTTATTTTCTTTGCTAAAATTCTGGAGTTCTATTAAAGTTTACTGTTGTTTCAATTCTGTTGGATTCTATTGGAGTTCTTTAATTCTATCTGATGGTTTGCTCAATTGCTGGATTTGGGATTCTACTTTGCTATTATATTGTTTCTTTGATGTGTCTGCTCTTCGATGGCTCTATTGCTGCTATCACTGATTATTCTTCGTCCATACCTAGACTCATAAGTTTTTTCTGCTGAATAAGTTACATTTCCTTATCCATAAATGTAATTACGAGATTGATTGAAGAAATAAAAGTTTATGAGCTGCTTGGATGAAATCTTCTACTATTTTCTTTCAGTTTCATAGTTATTATGTATTAGATTTTCTGTGATTCGATAGGATGGTTTGTAATAATCGAATATTGTGTGTAAATGAGATAGAGTAAGTAGATAGTATAGTAGTAGTATATACATAAAATACAGTTAACACTTTAATCCTAGGATTGAAACAGGATAATACATGAACCTAATTCACTTAGTAAAATTAGTATAACATATGAAAGAGTAATCAGTTAACATCGTTAATCAGAGTCTGATAATAGTTCTATAAAGGAAATTGAGTAAATGAGTTACAACATGTTTTATCACTCAAATTAGTTTAATAACAATTTATAGAATACGTTAGAATCAGGTAATTAATAACAATTCAAATATGTACTGTTAGTATTGTATCACTATCTAAGTAGTTGAAATAGTCATTTTTTGGTTTAAGTCGTGTTAATGCTTAATTAGTAACCAGAATTCAGAATTAATATTGATGAATATGTATTAAGTGATTTGTGAAATAAAAATGACTTTTGTTGATCTGTTCCATTGTTTAAGGAATATTTGTTCGAGTGTTATGAAATTTTCATCTTATGTTATATTTTATACGTATGTTATGGGCCTAATTGAAAGCACAGGCCCAGACTTAATACACGCACTTTCCAGTCTCTGAATAATGATAAATACATATACTGAGTTTCAGAG
This sequence comes from Nicotiana noctiflora, assembly GCA_032618575.1. NCBI lineage: Eukaryota > Viridiplantae > Streptophyta > Magnoliopsida > Solanales > Solanaceae > Nicotiana > Nicotiana noctiflora. Next base: position 93,698 of record JASVEL010003803.1, on the reverse strand, counting down.
GCCCAGTTATGTGTATTAGACTATTAATACAGTCTACCCAAAGTCCAGGCCTGGAAATGGATAGTTGGGGCCTGGACATAATAATATTAACTTCTGAAATATCAAAAATAGTAACAAAATTAGGAGAAAGAACAACAATAGATAATATAGTAATCAATAGGATTGGACTTTAAAATAACGGGATGAGCCTCGTATAAGAATAAAATACGCGGGGTCCCCATATGAACATTAATAAATGCTAGACTCGGGGAGACCGTTTAGCGAATTTCATAGTCTTTCCTAAAGATAATAAGACGTAGTCATTATAGGCACGATTAAATATATATTCCTTAATATGAGTGCACATTTATGTGACTCAAATCTTAAATCTCGGCGAAGCTGAAACGGATTAAAGTCACAGGCGTACTGGTTGCGGTGTGACTCGAAATATGTTTTCGTGACGTCGCAAGTCATTAAAAATAACAAAACGGGGCATTCACATTTTGTAAAAGCATATAAAGAAATCAAATAAGTCAAAAATGATAGTTGAGCAACCGTGCTAAAACCACAGAATTCGGGCGTGCCTAATACATTCTCCCAGGTTAACAGAATTCCTTATCCAGATTTCTATTTTTGCGGACTATTTAAATAGAGTCAATTTCCTCGGATTCGGTATTAACCGGTGACATGGGACTCCATTATCTTCCCAAGTGGCGACTCTAAAAATCAAAAATAAATCCCACTCTGATTGTCCGTAAAGTGGAAAAATTCCTTCCTCATTGTTATTATTATATCCCTTCTCGGGGTGTATTAGTAATTAAATGAGGTATACCTTATTCTTTCGGAAAAGGTGTGACATGACCAAAAATTCCTTTCCACTCTATACGAGGCAAACTCGATAGAGCTAAGGTCACAGTCTTGGCATGGCAATATGATATAGCATGATATGGAGATAGCCATTCCATACCTAATATAATATAAAAGTCCACCATATTCAGGAGAATTAAATCAGCAGGGGTCTCAAGACCCTCAATCACCACAATACATGACCGGTGAACTCGATCAACCATAATAGAATCGTTTACTGGTGTAGATACATGAACAGGAACACCAGTGGATCACTAGGCTGAACCAAGTACGGTGCAAAATAGGAAGTCACGTACGCATATGTAGACCATGGGTATAATAACTTTGAAGTATTTCTAATTAAATTCAAAATTAGTACCTGTAATGTCTGCACATGAGGACTCAGTCTCTGGCCTACCTCTGGTGACCTGAGCTCCACCTCTAAGACCTCTACCTCTACCACAAACACCTCTGCCACTGCCTCTAGCTGGTTGGGCAGGCTGTGGAGCAACTGGGGCCTGAATCCTAGCACGAGTATCCTGCTGTTGCGACTGAGCACCTCTTAATCTCGGGCAATGTCTCCTGATGTGACTAAAGTCTCCACACTCATAACACCTATACTGCAGCTGAGGAAATTGGGACTGTCCCGGTCGACCTAAACTACTACTTCAAACACCTTTAGTGACAGGGAATGCTGACTGAAAGGGCCTGGGAACTTGGCTGCTGCCATAATCACCGCTACCTCCAGATGAGGTACCACTGAATCTACCTGCATGGCGGGGCCTCTTATTAGTCCTACGTCTGCCTCCTTGTAGCAGAACCACCTGAACTTCACGGTCCATATTAGCCGCCTCCTGAAACGTGGCCTCACTCGCTGCCTGAGCCGTTGCGTATGGCTGAACTGTCACAACTAGCTGAACCCCTGGAAGTAAACCCACTCAAATGACACGCTCCACAAAGCCTACCAATTGGACCAGAGCGTCCTGAAGAACTGAGGTAGCAATGAACCCCTGTGGGACCTGAACTGGGCCCACTAGAGCTACTGGGGCTGGAACTTCTTCCTCAACATGAATGAGGTTCTTCCACTAGTGCTGCTGCTCGGGGCTGAGCTCTGCCTCTGCCTCGGCCTCTAGGACGGCCTTGACCTATGCCCCTAGCGGGAGCTACTGCTGGGGCCTCAGGCTGTTCGTCATTAGATAAGGAAGCGCGTGTTCTTGCCATCTGTGGAAGAACGGAGTAGAAATTCAATTAGCATTTAAAGAACAAATTCGCACGATAGGAAAGAATAAAGGTGAAATTTTTCCTAACTCTGTAGCCTCTAAGGGATAAATACAGACGTCTCCGTATCGTTTCCTCAGACTCTACTAAGGTTGTTCGTGAGTTGTGAGATATGTGCAACCTAGTGCTCTGATACCAAAATTTCCCTCCATCGGGAGTCGTAATGGCGCCTACTAATGGAAGCTAGGCAAACCAACTTCTTACTTATATTTCCATTCATTACAACCCTCATATAAAATCATTTAGAAATAATACTATTAATACAACGGAATAAGGATTTAGCGCAAGACTTAACAACTTTTACTAGATATGATGCAAGAAAATCCAAACATAATACACTACCCAAGAACTGGTGTCACAATACTCATGAACTTCTAAGAATAATACACATAATCGTCTGAAGAAATATAAACTTTTTATCTCGAATACATGAGATAACAGACTGAAAATTAAAGATATAGGAGATAACGGGTCCTGCGGACGCCTGCAAGGCTACCTCGAAGTCTCGGTGGTAGGAATATCAACAATCGTACTATTGCCGCTGCTGCCGTCCGTAACCTGTATCTGCGCAAAAAGAGCGTAGAGTGTAGCATCAGCACAATCGACCCTATGTGCCAGTAAGTGCATGGCCTATCCCAGCGAAGTAGTGACAAGGCTAGGACCAGACACCCATATAAACCTGTGCAGTTCAAAACATATATATACGCAACAAAATAGTAGGAAAGAATATTTAAAAAGGGAAAACATAAGCTGGGGTAGAAACAGAATATAATATCAGAAATAATACGAGTAATGGAATAAAAATTCACTTTCAAATCCCAATTCGTCTTGTTGCGGCGTGCAACCCGATCCCATTTCTTTTAATATCTTGTGGTAGGCGTACCAGTCGCTCCCATTTTAATATAATCTCATTTCTCAATAGGCTATCGGCAACTATGACCAATGCCAATAATACATAATAAACTGTCATAGGCGTACCACTCGCTCCCTTTATACAGGCTACCGATAACTATGGCCAATGCCAACAATTATGTAAACTGTGGTCGGCTTACCACTCGCTCTTTTTCATATAGGCTACCGGCAACTATGGCCAATGCCAACAATATATAATTGGCGGTAACTATGGCCAATGCCAACAATCATCATCTGTTACTGATGTGGCGTGCATCCCGACCCTTTCAATATGTCACCAGCACTATGACCAATAACAATAATCATACAATACATTACCGGTATTAAATTAATAATCTTTGATTAGCATTATATATATTACTGGTATTAAACTAATAATAATTAATCAACAATATGAGAATTACTGTTATGAAACCAATAATAATTATTCAACAATATAAATATTACCGCTATTAAACCAATAATAATTCCTTTCATATAATCACATAAGATTTTTAAGAGTTTTAATCCATTTAAGACCCACGGTCAAGCTCGACCCCCAACGTATAGATACTCGTCACCATGCCTATACGTCGGACTCCACATATAACAATTAACACATAAACTCAACTCCTATTCCCTCAAGCTAGGATAGATCAAACACTTTCCTCGAAGGTCTACGATCAATTCAATCTTTAGCAATGCGTTTTCCTTTCGATTTCGGCTCTAATTAAATCATATCTATCACAATTGATTTAATATTATCAATACTACTTAACAAACTAGTTAAAATGGCTAAATATAATTTTTACAATATTCTGCCCGGAATAGTGAAAATTGACTTCGGGCCCACATGGTCGAAACACGAGGTTCGAATCAAATTAAATTCACCCATCCTTCCATGAGTTCAAATATATAATTTAATTTAAAATCAAACCTCGAATTGAGGTCAAAATCCCAATTTTTATGAAAACGTAAGTTCTACCAAAAACCCACATTTTTACCCATGAAAAACCTTGAATTTAAGATGAAAACATGATAGATGATGTTAAAGAATGAAGAAATTGAGTAAAAGTTGACTTACAAATGATTTGGATAGAGGATGTTCTTCAAAAATCGCCAAAGGATGTTTTGGGTTGTGAAAGTTGGGCGCGAAGCTTTCTTCGTGAAAAAGCTCGTCCTTGTCAATATAGGACTGTCTTTCATTCTGCTTAATGTGAAAAATGAAGCTGGAAACCGTGATTTATAGGTCTCTGTATTCGCATTTGCGAACCCCGACCAACCATGGGATTTGCGAAAAAAGCTTCGCATTTGCCAAGCTAGGCCAAAGCTGGGAGGTTCGCAATTGCGAACAAATAGTCGCATTTGCGAAGATAGGCCAGGAATGGGGGGGTTCGCATTTTCGAACAATACTTCGCATTTGCGAAGCTAGGCCAGGATTTGGGGAGTTCGCATTTGCGAACAAAACCTCGCATTTGCGAAGGTGCACTGCCCCAGGGGTCCTTCGCTTTTGCAATCCCAGGCCAAACTTCCACGCTTCGCAATCGTGAAGAAAAGCTTGCAATTGCAAAGATCACAGAAGCAAAAATACCAGATTTTTCGAAACATGAGAATGCAATCCGATGCCTATCCAAACCTCATCCGAGCCCTCAGAGCTCCAAACCAAATATGTACTTTGACTCAAAAATATCATATGAACTTGCTCGAGCAATCAAATCGCCAAAATAACATCAAAATCAATGGATTGGGCCTTAAAACTCAAGAATTCTTTCAAAATTTCATAACTTCCAAATTTTCCAATTTAAAACCGAAACACGTCAAACAACGTCCGTTCTCAACAAACTTTACAGGAAGCTCTTAACCAAAATATATGACCTGTACCGGGCGTCGGATCTAAAATATGAGCCCGATACCATTACTTTTTAATCAAATTTCAGTTTCATATTTCTTAAACATTTTCAGAAAACAATTTAACAGAAAAATACTTTTACCGGAGTTCTAGACCTTGGATTTTGATTCAGGGCATACGCCCGAGTTCCATATTTTTCTACGGACTTTCTGAGACCGTCAAATCATGGGTCCGGGTCCATTTACCAAAAATGTTGACCAAAGTCAACCATATCAATATTAATATCAAAATTCTTCAAATTTTTCACATACTTCATACATTTCGACATTAAAATTTTCCGGCTTCGCGCCCGAACTGTGCACGCAAATCGAAGCAACTATAAATAGGGTTTTTAAGGCCTCAGAAGCTCGAAATAATTGAGACAATAAGTGATGGACCCTTTGGGTCGTCATAGTATCACAATGTGTATCACATTATGTATCACGTATGTATCATATTTGTATCATATGTATATCCATCTATACCCGTCTGTATGATACATATATAGTAGAAGAATTTTTTTAAATCGATTTTAACTATGAATATTGATACCAAATCAGTCAAAATCACCTCCAATCTTACTCAAAATTTATATATTGACTCGTCTATACGTTTAAATGAATTTCAACCATACCCATTGAAAAAGGGTCCTTTTTTGCTTAGATTTTTAGAGACTTGTATGTATGTTATTTATATTTCATCACCTTGTTTGCTACATCATCCATGAAATTTTCGTTCTTTCTTGCACTTAATATTGTTGATCACGATTAAAAGTATGGAAGGAGATCTTTGGAGCAAACATTGCACCGCATGAGTATGTATGTGCCGAAATATTAATAACCTGCATATCCTCTAAATTTCACATAGTACAAGGGTATATTTGGACTTTTGTTGATTGAATTATAATATTATTATAATATTAAAATAATCTATGTTATCAATATATGTGTTTTAATTTGTATTAGAAAGAAATTTAAAAATAGCCAGATTTATATGTGGTCATTCAAAAATAGCTATAGTTTTAAAGAAATTGAAATTTTATCACTTTTTAGGTAAAGACAAATCTGAACGAAAACATTGTTCAAAATCCAGAAAATACTCTAGCATAATATACTAGAGTTCCAGCATAAGTATATTGGAACTCCAATTTATTATACTAGAGTTTCAGTATAATATATTGCAATTCCAGTATAATATATCAATCCGACATAATATACTTGTCAGGACCCTAGTTCACCAATCGTGAACCTGTCATGACGGCACCCAGTCTTCGCGACTAGGTAAGCCTAACACGATGCGGAATGTACAATTTCATGAAACAAGAGATAAAATAATAGCGGAATGATATAAAAGAAATATAATAAGCGCCGCTTGGCACATACACTTCTTCAAAACACACTAAAAAGCATACTACCAAGACCCGGAATCCTACGGGCAACACAGACTAAAAGAAGAGTACAACTGTGGTTGTATACATCAAGAATGTCTAAACAACGAGAATAAGGGAATGTAACTGCTATCACTAACGAGAATAGAAGGGGACCCTCCGAATCCGTGGACGTAGCAGATCATACCTCAAGTCTCCTGAAGTGCTACTAAATCACCTGAGATGAACCTGACCTGATGTACCTGGATCTGCGCAACAAAAGTGTGCAGAAGAGTAGTATGAGTACACCACGACGGTACTCAGTAAGTGCCAAGCCTAACCTCGATGGAGTAGTGACGAGGAAGGTCAGGGCCCTACCGAGAGATAATAACATAATGATAATAACAATAATAAGCAGCTTTAAATAAGATTGAGTCGGAAATAGCAACAATAAAGTAATTACTGCAACCGTCTACGATTAAGATGACAACAAGTAACCAACACAACATAAACTCAAATCAACAAGTCCAGGACCTTTGGGAATTGAACCCACAGTCCCTCTCTATATTCAACAACTCAGGATCTCCGGAAATTTAACCCGCAGTCCCTACATCAGTATCTCTGGGTTTCCGGGAATCGAACCAGTAGCCCTAGGATCTCCGGGAATTGAACCCGCAGTCCGTACCTCAATATCTCAGGATCTTCGGGAATCGAACCCGTAGTCTGTATCTCAATATCTCAATAAACTCCGGGTCTCCGGGAATCGAACCCGCAGTCCACCACCACAAGCAATAAAAAGGAAAGCACGGAGAATTATGATATGCATAACTACAATTTCACCAAAACTAGTATCAACAAATATCAAGAAGTTCAAGTAAGACAATTAGGCACTTAGACAGATAAATCCTATCTAACCATGCTTTTCTAACGAATTTCAGGAAGATGTCACGATCGAATCAGCTAAGAATAGAAATATCACGAATTGAACAATTCAAGTAAGGTGGGTTCCAACAATCTGCGCATGTACACGCCCGTCACCTCGCGTACAAGGCATTTAAATTAACACATAATATCCTAGGGGAGAAGGTTCCCCCACACGAGGTTAGACAAGCCACTTACCTCGACTCCGGTACAAAACTTCCAGAAGACAACTCTCTTGCCACGAGTATCGGCCTCCACAGGTGTAGTATCTAATTAAAATCAATAGAAATACATCAAAATAGGCCAATTGGGCATTACCCAATCGAAACAATTCGAAATACACCAAAAACCACAAGTTGCCATAACCCGACTTTCGGTATGCTTCTCGAAAAATTACGAAAATTATATATTCGGGTTCCTTATCTCAACACAAGTCTGTGCATATAAAATTTACCAAAATCGGACTCCGTTTGCCCATTCAAATGGACGATTTATCATAATTTTGGCCTAGGGCTAAAATCCCCCATTAATCTTCCATTAACAGTGAAATACTCAAATATTCCATGATAAAATAACGTAATTAGTCCATAAAACTTACCTTCGATGAATTCCCAGCAATTTCTCATGAGTTTCTCTCTCTAAGACTCAAAAATGGTATTTTTGTGTATGAAACCCGCGACTGAACTGTTCTGGAATTTAATTCACTGCCAGTCCAATTAACCCTACGCATTCACGTTACTATTCACGCGTTCGCAATACACAAATCGATCTCCTCTACGCGAACGCGATGCCGCCCATGCGTTTGTGATGAACAACATATCAACCGGCCAAATTTTCTTCTACGCGAACACGTGACCTGGGACGTGAACACGATGCTTCACTTCTTTCTTCTACGCGAATGCATAGCCTGGGACGCGAACGCGATGACCAATCCCGCCTTGCCTACGCGAACGCGGCCTGAGCCACGTGAACGCGAAGGCTAAAGTCCTGCAATGAATCTGAAATTTTTCTGTAGATTTTTCTAAGTTCCAAATGCCCTGATGAAGGTCCGAATCCACCCTGAGGCCCCCGGGACCCCAATGAAAACCACCAACATACTCCAAAACACGGTACAAACTTGTTCCAATCATAAAAACATGCCCTTAAACACAGAAATCATCAAATTATAGCGGATTCAAGCCTAGGATTCAACTCAAACTTCTGAAACTAACATTCAATCAAAAACCCGACCAAACGACGTCCGAATGACCTGAAAATTTGTAGAAATATCCAGAATCACATAATGAAGTTATAGAAATTGTCAGAATTCCATTCCAAATCCCGGATCAAAATCTCACCTACCGTTCGGATTTTGCCAAAATTTCAAACTTCGGCATTTCAAGCCTAATTGAGCTACAGACCTCCAAAATACATTCCGAACGCGCTCCCAACCCCGAAATCACCTCACGGAGCTAATGGAACCATCGGATCTCCGTTTCGAGGTCTTCCTAACACTGTTCCGAATACGGGCCATTTTTCAACTACAAAGCTCTCATTTAGGGACTAAGTGTCCAAAACACTCCAAATTCTAGAACCGACCCTCCCAGAAAACCACAATAGCAGAAATGAACTTAGGGGAACAGTTAAATTGGGGATCGGGGTGTAAATTTAAAAAATGACCGGCCGGGTCGCTACATATTCCCACACTTAAAAGATTTGTTCGTCCTCGAACGAGCATAGAGAACATACCTAGAGTGGTGAAGAGATGAGGGTACTGGTTGCGCGTATCCTGCTCGGTCTCCCAAGTCACCACCTCGGCCGGCTGACCCCGCCACTGGACCTTTACTGAAGCGATGTTCTTTGACCTTAGCTTCCTAATTTGCTTGTCCAGAATGGCCACTGGCTCCTCAACATATGACATATCCTCGTCTAGCTGAATAGAAGTGAAATCCAACACGTGCGACGGGTCACCATGGTATCTCCGGATCATAGACACATAAAATACGGGATAGAGTTCGGCTAGGCTGGGAGGTAAGGCCAACTCATAAGCAACCTCCCCAACACGCCTCAAAATCTCAAAAGGACCAATGAATCTAGGACTCAGCTTGCCCTTCTTGCCAAACCTCATAACGCCCTTTATGGGCGAGACCCGAAGTAGAACCCGCTCGCTAACCATAAAAGCCACATCGCGGACCTTCTTGTCCACATAACTTTTCTGTCTAGACTGGGCTGCACGAAGTCTATCCTGAATCACCTTGACCTTGTCGATTGCATCCTGGACCATCTCAGTACCTAGCAGCCTGGCCTTGCCTCGCTCGAACCAACCCATGGGAGACCTGCACCTCCTACCATATAGGGCCTAATACGGTGCCATCTGAATACTGGAATGGTAACTATTGTTATAAGCAAACTCCTCCAGTGGCAAGAAATGATCCCATGAACATCCAAACTCAATCATGCACGCACGGAGCATATCCTCCAAAATCTGAATAGTGCGCTCGAAGTGGACCATCAGTCTGGGGGTGAAACGCTGTGCTCAACTCCACCCGAGTGCCTAACTCCTACTGCACAGCTCTCCAGAATCGTGAAGTGAACTGAGTGCCTCTGTCTTAAATGATGGAAACTGGAATACCATGCAGCTGGACAATCACCCTCATGTAGATTTCCGCTAGCCGCTCCGATGAGTAAGTGGTGCACACTAGTATGAAATAGGCGGATTTGATCAGTCGATCCACAATGACCCAAATGGAATCAAACTTCCTCACCATCTATGGAAGTCCAGATACGAAGTCCAGGGTGATGCGCTCCAATTTCCACTCTGGGATCTCAATCTGCTGCATTAACCCACCCGAACGCCGATGCTCATACTTCAGCAGCTGGCAGTTGAGGCACCTAGAAACATAGTCAACTATATCCCTCTTCATTCGCCTCCACCAGTAATGCTACCTCAAGTCCTGATACATCTTCGCGGCACCCGGATGGATGGAATACCGTGAGCTGTGGGCCTCTGCTAGAAACAGCTCTTGAAGATCATCTACATTGGGCACACAAATACGCCGCTGCATCCTCATAACTCCATCATCCTCGATGGTAACATCTCGAGCATCACCATGCCAAACTCTATCCTAGAGGACAACCAAATGAGGGTCGTCGAACTGACGCTCCCTGATACGATCAAATAGAGAAGACCGAGAAACCACACAAGCGAAAATCCGGCTGGGCTCTGAGAGATCCAGTCTAACAAACTGCCTGGCTAAAGCCTGAACATCCATCGCCATAGGCCTCTCCGAAGCTGGTAGATATGCCAAACTCCCGAAACTCTCCGCCCGGCGACTCAAGGCATCGACCACTACATTGGCCTTGCCCGAATGATAGAGAATAGTAATATCATAGTCCTTCAATAGCTCCAACCATCTCCTCTGACACATGTTCAGGTCTTTCTACTTAAGCAAGTGCTGCAAGCTCCAATGATCAGTGTAGATATCACAAGGAACCCCATACAAGTAATGACGCCAAATTTTCAAGGCGTGAACAATGGCAGCTAGCTCCAGATCGTGAACAAGGTAGTTCTTTTCATGTACCTTCAGCTGTCTGGACGCGTAGGCAATCACCCTACCGTCCTGCATCAATACTGCGCCGAGACCGACTCGTGAGGCATCATAATATACCGTATAGTACCCCGAACCCGTAGGCAACATCAAGATAGGGGCCAAAGTCAAAGTTGTCTTGAGATTCTGAATGCTCATCTCACACTCCCCTGTCCACTGGAAAGGGGCACCCTTTTGGGTCAATCTGGTCATAGGTGTTGCGATCGAAGAGAACCCCTCTACGAAGCGACGGTAATAACCCGCCAAGCCAAGGAAACTGCGAATCTCAGTAGCTGAGGAGGGTCTGGGCCAACTTTGCATGCCTCCACCTTCCTCGGATCCACTCGAATACCATCGCTCGACACCACGTGGCCTAGAAATGCCACTAAACTCAGCCAAAATTCACATTTAGAGAACTTTGCATGTAACTGCTTCTCCCTAAGAGTCTGAAGCACTATCCTCAGATGTTGCTCATGATCTTCCCGACTCCGAGAATATACCAGAGTATCATCAATAAAAACAATCACGAATGAGTCAAGATATGGCATGAATACACTGTGCATCAAATGCATAAAAGTTGTCGGGGCATTAGTTAGCCCAAATGACATAACAAGGAACTCGTAATGACCATACCGAGTCCTGAAGGCAGTTTTCAGGATATTTGGATCCTGAATCTTCAGCTGATGATAACTAGAGCGCAAATCAATCTTGGAGAACACCTATGCGCCCTGTAGCTGGCCAAATAAATCATCAATACGTGGAAAAGGATACTAGTTTTTCACTGTAACTTTGTTCAACTGACGGTAGTCAATACACATATGCATAGAACCGTCCTTTTTCTTCACAAACAACACAAGAGCACCCCAAGGCGATACACTGGGTCGAATGAAACCCTTACCCAAAAACTCTTGTAAATAATCCTTCAACTCAGTAGGAGCCATACGGTATGGGCTGAGTGCCCGGCAATAAGTCAATACCAAAATCAATATCTCTGTCGGGCGGCATGCCCGGGAGATCAGCTGGAAATACATCAGAGAAATAACGTACCACTGGAACGAAATCAATAGAAGGAGTGTCAATACTGACATCCCGCACGTAAGCTAGATAAGCAGCACACCCCTTCTCAACCATACGCTGAGCTTTGAGAAAGGAAATAACACATATGGGGGTATGATCAAGAGTACCACTCCACTCAATACGTGGAATGCCTGGCATAGCCAGCGTCCCGGTCTTGGCATGACAATCAAAAATAGCATAATGGGGCGACAACCAGTCCATGCCCAGAATAATATCAAAATCGACCATCCCGAGCAACAATAGATCTCGCTCTGGTCTCAAAACCACAAATGGTAATCAAACACGATTGATACACACAGTTAATAGCCAAAGAATATCCCAACGGATTAGAAATATAAATAGGGCACTCAAAGAATCCCGAGGCACACCCAGATGCGAAGCAAACTAAGATGACACGTATGAAAAAGTGGAACCAGGATCGAATAGAACCGATGCCTCTCTGTGACTAACCAAAATAATACCTGTGATAACAGAATCAGATGCAACAGCTGCAGCACGATCAAGAATAGCATAAAATCTGGCCCGACCCTTCTCTCGAGGGCGGCCTCTAGCACCCTGATCCCCACCCCTGGCTGGCTGGGCAGGTGGAGTGGCAACTGGGGCTAGAATGATGGCCTGCTGGCCCTGTGAACCACGCTGAGGCTGTGAAGTCTGTGGAGGCGCTCCTCTCCTACGCCGGGGGAACTCCCTAACCAGATGGCGAATATCCCCACACTCAAAATAGGCTCTAGGAGGACGTGGTGACTGTGACTGACCGGCCTAGCTCCCACTAGTCTGACCCCTGGAGGTACCCCGCGCAGGAGGCGCACTGGAAACTCGGGGAGCATAATAAGGCTCCTGAGGTGCTGCAAGAGCTGGAGTACTACTGGCAGCTGGCAATGCTGAATGAACTGGACGACCAGAATAACCCTAGCCAAAATGACCGGCTGCTGAAGTGCGGGCACCAGAGAAATGGCCCGACTCACTAGACCTCTTGGCCTGCATCTCTCCCCGCTCTCTAGGGAGCATACTCTCGATCCTCCTGGCAATGCTCACCGCCTGCTAATACGGTATATCTGTCACCAATTCCCTAGCCATGCTGGACCGGATCGGCGGAATAAGGCCCTCAATAAATCTTTGCACTCTCTCCCGGCATGCCTGGCTAGACGGGTGAAAGCCCGGCTAGACGGGTGAAACTAATAGCATACTCCGATACTGACATGGAGCCCTGTCGCAACCGCTCAAACTCCTATCGCCAAGAATCCCTAAGGATATGGGGAACAAACTCCCTCAAAAACATATCAGAAAATTGTGTCCAGGTCAATGAAGCAGACTCATCTGGACTATCCAACTCATATGTGTGCCACCAATCAAAAGCGGCCCCACGAAGCTGAAAAATAGTGAAGGAAACCCCGCCGGTCTCCACTATCCCCATGGTACGAAGGATACGATGACATTCCTCTAGAAACCCCAATGCATCATCTGTAGCCAAACCACTGAACACTGGAGGATCAAATTTCTCGAACCTCTCTAATCTGCCTGCTCGTCCTCGGAGGAAACTGGCCCACCTCCGGGCTGTGCTGGGGCGGCAGGAGGCATAACAATAATCTCCGGAACCTATCCCACTTGCACTCGCTGCTCAGGTGTAGCGGCTGCGGGAGACTGGGCCCCTCCCCCGGCCTGAGATGTAGCTGCACTGAGAGGAAGCAACCCTGCCTGAGCCAGAGTGGTATACATACTCATGAACTGGGCTAGGGTCTCCCGGAGTGCCGGAGTAGTAGGAGCTGTAGTCGGTGTACCAGTGGCTGCGCTCCAACCTGATCCGCCGGTGGTACCTCAGCGGCAGCACGCGCGGGTGTTGTGGCTGCACCTCGGGCGCGTACTACACTTCTTCAAAACACACTAAAAAGCATACTACCAAGACCCAGAATACCACGGGCAACACAGACTAAAAGAAGAGTACAACTGTGGCTCTATACATCAAGAATGTCAAAACAACGAGAATAAGGAAAGTAACAACTATCACTAATGAGAATAGAAGGAGACCGTTCGGATCCGCGGACGTAGCAGATCATACCTCAAGTCTCCTGAAGTGCTGCTAAATCACCTGAGATGAACCTGACCTGATGTACCTGGATTTGCACAACAAAACTGTGCAGAAGAGTAGTATGAGTACACCACGGCAGTACTTAGTAAGTGTCAAGCCTAACCTCGATGGAGTAGTGACGAGGAAGGTCAGGGCCCTACCGAGAGATAATAACATAATGATAATAACAATAATAAGCAGCTTTAAATAAGATTGAGTCGGAAATAGCAACAATAAAGTAATTACTGCAACCGTCTATGATTAAGCTGACAACAAGTAACCAACACAACATAAACTCAAATCAACAAGTCCAGGACCTTTGGGAATTGAACCCATAGTCCCTCTATATATTCAACAACTCAGGATCTTCGGGAATTTAACCCGCAGTCCCTACATCAGTATCTCTGGGTCTCCGAGAATCGAACCCGCAGTACTAGGATCTCCAGGAATTGAACCCGCAGTCCGTACCTCAATATCTCAGGATCTCCGGGAATTGAACCCGCAGTCTGTATCTCAATATCTCAATAAACTCCGGGTCTCCAGGAATCGAACCCGCAGCCCTTAGATCTCAAGGAATCGAACCCGCAGTCCACAAACACTAGAACTCCGGGTCTTCGGGAATCGAACCCGCAGCCCTTGGATCTCCGGGAATCGAACTCGCAGTCCACCAACACAAGCAATAAAAAGGAAAGCACAGAGAATTATGATATGCATAACTACAATTTCACCAAAGCCAGTATCAACAAATATCAAGAAGTTCAAGTAACAAAATTAGGCACTTAAACAGATAAATCCTATCTAACCATGCTTTTCAAACGAATATCAGGTAGATGTCACGATCTAATCAGCTAAGAACAGAAATATCACGAATTGAACAATTCAAGTAAGGTGGGTTCCAACAATCTGCGCATGTACACGCCCGTCACCTCGTGTACAAGGCATTTAAATTAACACATAATATTCTAAGGGAGAAGGTTCCCCCACACGAGGTTAGACAAGCCATTTACATCGACTCCGGTATGAAACCGCTAAAAGAAAACTCTCTTGCCACGAGTATCGGCCTCCACAGGTGTAGTATCTAATCAAAATCAATAAAAACACATCAAAATAGGCCAATTGTTCATTACCAAATCGAAACAATTAGAAATACACCAAAAACCACAAGTTGCCAAAACTTGACTTTAGGTACGCTTTTCGAAAAATTACGAAAATTACATATTCGGGTTCCTTATCTCAACACGAGTCTATGCATATAAAATTTTCCAAAATCGGACTCCGTTTGGCCCATTCAAATTGACGATTTACCATAATTTAGGCCTAGGGCTAAAATCCCCCATTAATCTTCCATTAACAGTGAAATACTCAAAGATTCCATGATAAAATAACGTAATTAGGCCATAAAACTTACCTCCGATGAATAC
Organism: Nicotiana noctiflora; assembly: GCA_032618575.1. Taxonomy (NCBI): domain Eukaryota; kingdom Viridiplantae; phylum Streptophyta; class Magnoliopsida; order Solanales; family Solanaceae; genus Nicotiana; species Nicotiana noctiflora. Next base: position 78,400 of record JASVEL010003803.1, on the reverse strand, counting down.
CCGATGAATTCCCAGCAATTTCCCGTGAGTTTCTCTCTCTAAGACTCAAAAATGGTGTTTTTGTGTATGAAACCTGCGACTGAACTGCTCTGGAATTTAATTCACTGCCAGTCCAATTAACCCTGCGCATTCACGATACTATTCACGCGTTCGCAATGAACAAATCGATCTTCTCTACGCGAACGCAATGCCTCCCACGCGTTCGCGATGAACAACATATCAACCAGCCAAATCTTCTTCTACGCGAACGCGTGACCTGGGACGCTAACGCGATGCTTCACTTCTTTCTTCTACGCGAATGCGTAGCCTAGGACGTGAACGCGATGACCAGTATCGCCTTGCCTACGCGAACGCGGCCAGAGCCACGCGAACACGAAAGCTTAAAGTCTTGCACAGAATCTGAAATTTTTCTGCAAATTTTTCTAAGTTCCAAATGCCCGGATGAAGGTCCGAATCCACCCCGAGGCCCCCGGGACCCCAACGAAAACCACCAACATACTCCAAAACATGGTAAAAACTTATTCCAATTATAAAAACACGCCCTTAAACACATAAATCATCGAATTATAGCGGATTCAAACCTAGGATTCAACTCAAACTTCCGAAACTACATTCAATCAAAAACCCGACCAAACGACGTCCGAATGACCTGAAAATTTGCAGACATATCCAAAATCACATAACGAAGCTACAGAAATTGTCATAATTCCATTCCAACTCCCGGATCAAATCTCACCTACCATTCGGATTTCGCTAAAATTTAAAACTTCAGCATTTCAAGCCTAATTGAGCTACAGACCTCCAAAATACATTCTAAACGCGCTCCCAACCCCAAAATCACCTAAAGGGCTAATGGAACCATCAGATCTCCATTCCGAGGTCATCTTAACACTGTTCCGAATATGGGCATTTTTCAACTACAAATCTCTCATTTAGGGACTAAGTGTCCTAAAACACTCTAAATTCTAGAATCGACCCTCCCAGCAAACCACAATAGCAGAAATGAACTTAAGGGAATAGTTAAATTAGGGATCGGAGCGTAAATTTCAAAAACGACCGCCTGGATCGTTACAATACTGGAAGTTCATACACATGTGCTCCAATCTTCAGTATATTATCTCCAATATATTACGTTAAAACTTTTTGTGTTGCAGCAAAATAGTGACTATTTAAATAAATTTGTAAATGCTGGTTATTTTTGAACGACTAATTAAAAAACTGGCTCGCTCGTGCTATTTTTACAAAAGTAAAGCTAAGAAACTTCAACGTTGTTGCCTCTTTTCCAATCATTAGTAATCATTTCATGATTAACCTTATAATGCTTAGGCCATCTTCATGGCTAGCACCATTTCTTGCACCAAATTTTACATTAAAATGGTGTAACACCAAATTTACTCAAACCATTACACTATTTTTTACACCAAATCTTCTTTCTCTTCTATATTATACTATTATCTTCTATTTAATTTTCATTTTTTATTTCCTTCAAACTAATATTATCTTTTTATTTTCTATATTCATCATATATAATTCACATTCACCACTTATATAAGTATTTATTACAAAATTATTTTAAAGAATAAATTAACTAAAAGTGAAATTATTGATAAAAGATAATTAAATAAATAATACATCATAGTCAAAATTAATTTAAGTACCACATAAATATTTAAGTTTCGCCTCTATTCTCCCATAAATGCTCGATTAATGCATTACGAAGTGCGAAATGCGCATCTTTATTGACGAACTTGAATTCTATTGACGATCCAAATCTTCGTGAATTTTTGTGACAAGAACAAAAATGAATAATTGTAAAAGAAGTCAACAATTTCAACAACCACAACCACAACAATCTTCTACCCCATTCTCACCGTAATTTGGTAATTTTGGTGCACCTCGAAATGACATAGGGGATTACTAAACTTATGTTTTATATTTTAAATGTAATTTTAATTTTAATGTATCCGCCATTTATGTACTTAAATTATAATGTATTTTTATTTATGTATTATTAATTTTATTTTTTAAATTTTAGTTTTCACTTTTAAATTTTAGCAACATTAGGTATCTTACATTTGCATTTTTTTTATTTTTAAATAATGGTTATATTTATTTTTATATAATTATAATAATAATAAACTTAACTTATAATTTTATATAAATATAATATAAAAAATAATATATCAAAAAATAGTATATAAAATTAAAATTATAAAGATCTTAATATAAAAATTAATTATATACACAATATATGATAAAGTAAAATTACAAAAAAGATTGAATAAAATATTATAAAACAAATATAGAGTGATAAATAGTGTTGCACCAAATTTGGTGCAACACTATTCATGCTCTATACTGCAAGAAATAATGTTGCATTTGAGCAAAAACACACTATTTTTTGCACCAAAATTAAATTTGGTGCAAGAAATAGAGTAGCCTTGGAGATGGTCTTAACTTGTCAAATATTCGATCTTTTTGTAAAACATATTTTGATGGATTGTCTTATTTACTTTATTTGAGAAAGGAAAATACGATAAGTATTATCCATAACTGTGACTTTCAAACTTTGACTTGAGTTTTCAAAGGTAGATGTGACGACCCGACCCGTCGTCACGTGAGTTACCACCCAATTTCTCCCTTACTGTGTTGTTTCATGTTTTATATCAGTATTAGAGTCTATCGAGTGAATTTGGATTTATTCCGGTTGAAAATAAGGCATATAGCCTTGTAGAAGGAAGTTTTTATGATTGGAACAAGTTCGTATCGTGTTCTGGAGTAGGTTGATGTTTTTGATTGAGGTCCTGGGGGCCTCGGAGTTAGTTCGGGTGATCAAACGGAGGATTTTGAACTTAGAGCATTGCAGAAAATGCTCAGCTGTTGCAGGCCAAAATTGGCCTTCGCGGTCGCGGAGGTGTCCATCGCGTTCGCATAGTTGTGATTTTTGGGCTATCACGTTTGCAAGAGAAGACTCGCATTCGCGTAAAAGAGCCTAAGGACCCTACCTGGTTGTTCATTGCGTTCGCAGAAAGGGGAGCCGTGTTCGCGTAAGAGGATGTGCCTGTGCATTGCGATCGCTTTCGGAGTATCGCGTTCGAATCGAGTATTATTTGGTCAAAGGAAAGTTGGTCTTCGCGAACGCGTGGTGTTGACCGCATTAGCATAGAGGAAATCACTGTGCATCAGTTGTATTTTTAATATTATATGAACCGCGAGGGTTAGCCATTTTCCTCCATTTTTACATTACCTTGAGAGCTAATTGATAGAATTTGAAGGGGATTTCATCGGGAAGCGATTAGAAGTAAGTCTCGTGGTCTTAATACGCCATTTTATCAAAGAATCTTCCATTAATTCTCTGAATTTGGGTATAAATTGAAGAAGTTAGAGCTTGGATTTTTGCTATGTATAATTGGGATTTGGTGGATCATTTGAACTCTGATATTTATAAATTTTACATGCACGAGCTCGTGGTGGGACGAGGATTCCGAAAATGTAAGTTTTATAATTTTTCGAGAAGCAGGCCCAGGGCTCGAGTTTTTCTAGTTTCGAGAGTTTTCAAAGATTTCGATTGGGTGTTGTTCCATTAGCCTATTTAGATATATTTGTACTGATTTTGGCTAGCTTCGACGTGCGTGGAGGCTGGTTTGAGGAGATAAGGCGTCGCGGGCTAGAGTTTCACCGGATCAAGGTGGGTAATACTTGTAAATGATGTTCTGGGGGTTACAAAACCCCGGACTTACACATCCTAGTGTTGTATTAAGGTGACTTGCACGTCGGATAATGAGCGTAGGGTAGAGCACCATTGGGGATTGTGACTTGGTTAGTCCATCTTAATAAATAATACTACCTAATTGCTTGAAATTGAATTGACACCCTAATAAAGATATTAATTATCATAAACTGAACTTATTATCATGTTTGGGGCTTAGTGTTGAATATTTGAATCCTTCAGGGATTGGTATCACAATGTTTGGCAATACTGTGCATATTTTCATCTCAGTCTAAGGTTTTTAAAATGGTATTTTTCTACTCAGCATTTTTAAAGGATTTGAAAACTTAAATGAGGCTTTAATGACATTTTAGCTGTGAGTTGTTATGATACTGTTGCCCAATGGGCTTATATGCATTCATGACTATGCATGGATCAGGTTGCACACTGCAGCAGGAGTGATATTGATATTGCGCTTGGTCTGTAGGAGCCCCTCCGGAGTCTGAACCCCCACAGTGAGCGCAGGCGCCTTTGCATGGACCGGGTTGTATGCCACAACGTCATATGCATTCCATTGCATATATACATTGGCTTACTTGTACTACGTGGCATGACATTTAGCACTCATACATTACTGGCATACATGTGTTATCTGCCTTATTGACCAGATATCTGGTGGAAATTGATAAGGAGTGCGGAGCCCAAGGGGCTGATTTGAGTGCAGACTTGCACTGTTTGAGGTTGTACCAGGTACTGAGCTGTCATAATGAAAGGAAGAGATGTTCAAAAGAGATTTCTAAATAATCTACTCACATATGATGAAAAGGAATAAAATGAAAGTGTATTGTTGTTTAAAAGATGGTTCGATATTTTATAGTGCTTTGTATGGTTTTCTTTTCCTCAATATTATTTACTTTTATTACCGCTGAGTTGGAAGTACTCACTCGACTCCCTTCACCATGTGTGTAGATTCAGGTACTTGGAGGCTTAGCTGAGCTTGGTGCTGGTCTAGACCCAGTTGGGATCGTCGAGGTAGCTGCCTAGCGTCCGCATGACCCGACATTTCCCCCTTTTTACCATGTTATTACTTGTTTTATTCTGTGTATTCTTATATTCGTAGAGTATTTATAGTATTGGCTAATATTCTGATAGAGGCTCTTGGCTCGTGACCCCAGATCTTTGGGAAGTTACGTTGTATTTTTGGGAGATTTCTGGATTTTCTTAATACTATCAGTTTGATCTTGTTTTCTTTCACTATTGATGACTTAAAATAAATGATTTTGAGCTCTCAGCTCGGGATGAGAGTGTATTTGGTCGGGCTGGCCTGGCAATGTGCTGGGCACCATCACGACCGGGTTTTAGGGTCGTGACATGTTGGTATCAGAGCCTAGGTTTCTAGGCCTCATGAGTCTTGAGCTGGTTAGTAGTGTCTCGCAGATCGGTACGGATACGTCTGTATTTATCTTCAGGAAGCTGCAGACCTTTTATGAAACACTTCACATTCTTGGAATTTTTACCGTGCGTACTTGATTCAGCATGAGATGTAATTCTTGAAATTCCTTCCATACGTCTATATGCGCACGCAAGGCTCAGTAGTATATGTGCCTTGATGGCTTGTGATTCCCTTATCGAGGGGCGAGATATAATCTCTGTGAGTTCATGTTGGGCCAATCGGGAGGACTTGATGCCGGATCTTGTCTTTGGCTCGAGCACCGAGGTGCTAATTTTGCTAGCTGGTATTATGAAATTTTTATGATTAGTATTGTCCCTGATTGTGGAAATGACGGCTTGATAATGGGTGAGTTGTTAGGTGTTCGACTCTTATTCTGATCCGCTATGTAGCCCCGAGCTATGGGCGTGTTGAATATTTATCATATCTTTTAGTTGGAAGGTAAAGTGCCTTACATGTAGTAGAATGAGGTCCGACTTAGAAAGACTAAAGTGATTGTGCTACGTGTATCCTGGTGGAAGGTATTGTACTGAAATGCTAAATTGAGACGAAGCGGGTGGGTTATCTCTTGCGGAGTGTCCTTTGGTGGGTTGATTCTTATGTGTAATTGGAAAGTATTTGATATGTGTTATGATTCGGACATGTGACACGCATGTCCATGTATCAATTTTGATAATATAATTTGTGTAGTATTGAGATTATTGTTATTGATATACATTGTGATGTCCTGTCGAGTTGCGGATGTATTGTTAGGATGGTTTTGGTGATTCTCTGGCATATGGATAGGCCAAATTACAAAGGAAGCTCTGTCGAAATTTTTGGAAAATTTGGGACTTAGAAAAGATTTTGTCACCTAAAGAATGGGCTTAACTGTTGTGTATGAATGAATGCAAGAATTGCAAAAGAGTTAAGAATTCTGATGATTCGACTCTCCGCCAAAGCTTGTATATGACTTGAGTTTAATCTCACTATAACATTGTGGCATCGTTTGAGTAAGAATGCTATGAGTGGTTAAAAGAGCTTTGATGTATGGCTTCGAGCTAAGTTGGGGACGTTGCTATTGACTAGCTGATTGCACTTTTGTGTGCTATATTGATTATGTCTCTAAGTATGTTGGAAAATTTTGGTAAATGTTATATGGTGCGTCGTAGATGTGAAGAAATATTAGGATGTTTTGAGTTGTTGTTGATAAAGAATGCTCAGTGTATAGACAAGAATGATAGCTATCTGTATCTATATGAAAATCATGTTATGCGGTGTCAGAGTTCAAAAATATCACGAGTGGTTCTGTTCAATAAGATAGTTGAATTACAGTTGAATAAGGGTGAATGACGCCCGAGAATGGTTTTGCGGTGTTCAAGATTTTGCTTGTAACAATCAGGTGCCTTAGATTGTGTATGTGGCTAAAAAAACTGTGGTTTCGTTAGAAAGGATCAAGAGTAGTGATATGTTATGTTAATCATGATATTCTGGGTATCCGTATTGGAAAGTAATGATAACAAATTCAGAATTGCAGGTAGTTCTTCAAAATAAAGTATTGTAGAAGGTGGTACTTTGTGACGACCCAAAGGGTCATCACCTGTTTTCCTTATCAGTTTCGTGCTTCCGAGGCCTTGAAAACCTTATTTTATATCACCTTGATTTGCGTGCGCAGTCCAGGCACATAACCGAAAAAATTTTGTGTTGAAATATGTGAATTCGATGAAAAATTTGAAGAATTTTGATATTAATATGATTATAGTTGACTTTGGTCAACATTTTTGGTAAACGGACCCGGACCCGAGATTAGACGGTCCCGGAAAGTCCGTAGAAAAATATAGGACTCGATCATGTGCCCGGAGTTGAAATCCGAGGTCTAGAACCTGAGTAAAAGAATTTTTCGGTTAAATTATTTTCCAGAAATTATTAAGGAAAATGAGAATGAAAATTGATTAAAAGACTATGGTATTGGGCTCATATTTTAGTTTCGATGCCTAGTACAAGTCTTATATGTTGTTTAAGAACTTCCTGTAAAGTTTGGTCGAAAACGGACGTCGTTTGACGTGTTTTAGATAGGTTTGCGCTGTGTTGTGCTCGTTTTTCTTATGCTTCGACATCGTTTGTTCAAGCGTAAATGATATCATATTGAACAAATGAGCTCCGATTACTGTTTTGAATGAAGAATTAGATCCGTATCGTAACTACGGACCCATAGAAAAAAGAATCATCGAATTTGGACATCGTATGAGGATTTTATGGCCATTTTACTAAGGTTGCCCAGATTTTCAGATTAATGACGAAATTGCGTCTGACGGCGTATTAAAAACCTGCACTATTTGCAAATCTTAAAACCTCCATATCTCCTTCATTATAAGGTCAAATGGAGTGATTCAAAAGCCTAAGTTCATTTGAATTTCACAAGGAATCCATTGGAAGTAGTAAAACACTTGAACAGTATACCGATAATGAGCAGGTCGAGGTTTCTTCCAATTTGTGAACGGGAAGAAGCTTCTGAGGCAATTTTTAAGTGATTTGATTATTAAACCTTATTTATGGGTGATTTTAAACCACAATCCCATTCTTTAATTCATGAAAATAGTAGAAAAATAGGATTTTGGGGCCTAGAATTATGAGACCTTTAAGGGTCGATTTGAGGGGTCAAACGGACACCGATTTTGGTGTTCTTTATATGTACAGGACTCGTGGAGAGAAGAGGAATCTGTTGATATAATTTTTGGAATTTTTTGACCAAGCAGGCCCGGGGTCGGTTTTACAATTTTTGGACAGCATGTTAAAATACTTTAATTAGACAATTGGGCTGGTTGTTGAGTAGAATTGATGAAATTAAATAAATTATGTATAGATACGATTGATTTGGAGCCAAATCCGAAAGGAAAGGCATTGCTTGAGGATTGAGTGGACTATAAACCATCGAGGTAAGTGTTTGATCTATCCTAGCTTGAGGGAATAGGAGTAGAGTATAATAACTTGCTAATTGCTAAATGATCGAGTGCGGTGTATAGGCGTGGTGACGAGCATCTATACACCGGAGTCTAGCATGACCGTGAGTCGTTTGTTGATACATGTTGTGAGACTTTCCTAAGTTATATTATTAAGCCCTTGTCGGGTCGTGAATGTTGTGTTATTGTTCCCTTGACGGGATCTCGTTGTGTTGTTGTTATTGTTCTCTTGCCGGGATATTGTTATGACTGTTGTTACTCCCTTGCTGGGATGGTACTTGTTATTTATCTCATTCTTCTTGCCCGTTGATTGTGACTGTTGTTTGGGTGAGGAAGAGTGATAAAGCACGAAGGGTGATGCCGTGCCATTTGCAATTATGTTCGCACGAAGGATAATTTCGTGCCATGTTTTACTATTTATGCACGAAGGATCATTCCGTGCCATGTTTTACTATTTATGCACGAAGGAACATTCCGTGCCATTGTTAATTAAATCATGCACGGAGGATCATGCCGTGCCATGAATGTGAGGAAGCACGAAGGGTGATGCCGTGCACTTTTATTTGCTTATTTGGTGAGAGAGTAAAAGCACGAATGGTGATGCCGTGCACTTTTATTTGATTATTTGGTGAGGATGAGAGTAAAAGCACGAATGGTGATGCCGTGCACTTTTATTTGATTATTTGGTGAGGATGAGAGTAAAAGCACAAAGGGTGATGCCGAGCAACTATTAAATTTCTTATTTTGTGATAACTATTTTGTTGCACTTGTTTTTACCTTACTAATTAATTGTGTATATTCGATTATGATCCCCTAGAATGTTCCCTCCCTTGCTATTTGTGTTGCTCAGTATTTCTGTTATTTTGTGGTACATATGTATATAGAACTGCACAGGTTTATGTGAGTGTCTGGTCCTAGGCTTGTCACTACTTCACCGGGATAGGCCAGGCACTTACCAGCACATGGGGTCGGATTGTGCTGATACTACATTTCTGTGCATTTTTTGCATAGGTTTAGGTTTTTAACAGCAGTAGTTTCATTAGTAGGATTGTCATACGCTCGAGACCGAGGTAGCTTGCAGACGCCGCAGACCCAGCGTCTCTTCCTATAGTTTTCATTATTGTTGTAGTCTCATTGTTTCGAGACATACGGTTATTATTTTTCTTTCAGACCATTATGTGTAGTTATTCTTAGTAGTTCGTGAGTTTGTGACTCCACATCTTGGGTAGAGGATTTATGTTGAGTATTTCACACTTATATTCAGATTTATGAAAGTTGACTTTCGCAGTTTATGTTATTATTATTATTCTTGTTATTAATTTTAAAATAGGATGATTTTTATTAATGGAAAGATGGTGAGTAAATTGGCTTGCCTAGTTAACACGAGTAGGCGCCATCACGATCCCGATGATGGGAATCCGGGTCGTGACATACTTATGGGAAACATTTGAGAGAGTATTTAGTGGCCTATGGGTCTTAGCCCGTGTGGTCTTATGTATGAGTCTCGTGTGGTAACCTGAGTTGAGGTATTGTGATGCTTCAGTAAAGGAGAATATTAAATTAAAGATGAATCAGAAAGAAAATTGGGAAAAATGGAATAGCTTGATAATAAACTGAAACAGTATGATAAAGATACGAGTAATTCTTGGCATGTGTTTGAAGTAATGAGTCTTGTAGGTATTGTGCAGTAAAGCTCTTGAGTGTTGGCAATTGCGAAGCTCGGTGTGGGTAAAAGGATTCAGTTCTGGCAGTTTAGCTTGTGCAATGGAATTGGGAGAAAGAGTCCATGATGTCTTTTACCGTGGTTTTAAAATGAGTATATCTCCTGTTGGTATGAGAAGCATGGAATGTGTCATGATTTTTCTTCTATATGGGATCATGAGAGTCCTTAACCAGTTGAGTGCGTCGATGATTGCGGCGTAGGAGAGGAATAGAAGTTTCCATGTTATCTTAGTGTGGTATGGTATATGCGATGTGTTATGGAAAGTTGATAAGGGCATGTTCAAGGTTTTGAGATCAACTCATAATATATGGGAAGTCATTAAAAATTCTTGAGCAGCGCGGGCAGCTACATATAATCTGAGAATCAATCTTTCTGGTGATTAAGGAAAATGGTACTACTATTCTAGTGATTTGACGGGGTATATGTTAAAAAGGGCAAGGTGATGTAAACTGATAATATCCGGTGGTATTGTGGTATTCTCTTGTTGGATCGACTATAATGATTGGGTTGTTGATGGCATAGGAAATTTTTTGAATGGCTTTCGTGGTATAAATGGATGCTTGATGTGTGTTATGTATTCATACGGTGGAGTGTGGAATCAGGCATAGTGATTCTTGTGTTATATATGTGTTGGAGACTAGAAGTTCTCATAATCCGCCTATGCAGTGGTTGTATATCCTGTGTATCGATACCGTTAAGCGGTTATTGCAGATTGGAAGCCCTAGTGGATCTTTCTTTGCTTAATGTGATGAATTTGGGTTATAATATTTGAGTGCAGACTAGTTGTCTTAAGTCAAGTTGTCTAGACTAATGTGATATGGACTATGTCAGAAAATGCCATAGGTTGCATGGCAAGGTGCATCGGATTATGTTCTAACAGGGTAGTTTTGTATCCCAAGGACCAGCGGATGGTTGGCAGGTATTGCTTTGATAATTGGGCCTTCGTGGCGGATGTCAGTACAGAGGTTTCTACCATTGATTTAGTTCCGGTATTAAGGGACTTTTCGAATGCGTTTCGTGTGGACGAGCATAGGACTACATAAGTTATTGTAATGAGAAAATTTAACTCGATGTGCATTTCCTTTTGTGAGGTATATATGTGCGGATCGGGTGGCACGCTGCCATGATTATGGTATTTGGAGCGGGTGGCACGCCGCCATGGGTATGCTATCTGGATCGGGTTGCACGCCACAACAGTGTAATGTGAAAACAGAATTAGTTATATGTTACCTTGTATGCACTACTTCTTGGTTTCTAAGGAAATTGCTCGGCGAATAGCACATCGGTTTTGTCCTTTTCAGGACTGAATAGAGTATATTAATTGTTTCACCGTATTGATCGCTTGGGTTTAGACCTAAATCGCGTGGCTGACCGTTTGGAGCATGGTGACTTGAGGTGCTTCATGGGTAATAGTGTTTGGACAGAATCATGAGTTTTGGTAAGGCCACGTGATGTTATGACCTTTCAAGGAGGATTCAGTTACCCTATTTCTATGTTGTGAGAAGGGATCTCAGTTCTCCGTTGTGATGGTAAGGAGGAATTGGAATTTCAGCTCTTTAGTTGAGTCAGTTGTCATGACCTGAGTGTGTTCAGTTTGTTTCTTATTGCAGCATGTGTTGTGCACGTTATGGCTTAGGCCGATGTTGATGTGTCATGTCACCAGTCTAATGTGTTATAATCAAAATGATCGTTGGAGTAACTAATGAGTTCAGAAATGTTTAGCTCCAAAATCTGTTGTAGTATCAGTCAAAAGGGAAATGGATTCATAAATGATCGACCTGAGGGATGGGTTTGGTATATCGTGTGTTTCGATTGCCGTGGATAGTATATGAAGGTGTTGGAATAAGACTTTAGCTGATGAAAAAGGGTTTTCAGTTAGTATTTGAAAAAGAGGCCATTGTCTTGAGTGATTGGGTTATTTGGTACATCATATGATCTCACGCGGAGTGGCGAGTATGGGTTATTACAGTTGGTTTGGGTTTATTCTGAGTATAGCCGTGGGGTTCAGATTTGGTATATGATTTTGTAAAGTGCACTATGGTTTATGGTTTGGATGGACTGTGAAATTCCAGCTATATTGTATTATCGGGCCTATGTGAGATATGGTGACGTGGGATCACCCCGAGTATATGCTCGGTAAGATCATTCAGCTATTAGGTTGCTTCTAGTACAACTCTAGGTCCGCTCGAGGACGAGCATTTGTTTAAGTTGGGGAGAATGTGACGACCGACCCGTCGTCATGTGAGTTACCACTAAGTTTCTCCCTTACTGTGTCGTTTCATGTTCTATATCAGTATTAGAGTCTATCGGGTGAATTTGGATTTATTCAAGTTGAAAATAAGGCTCATAGCCTTGTAGAAGGAAGCTTGTTTTGAGAAAAGTCAACCAGATGATGACTATGTGGTTAGAAGACTCTGATGTGAATTCTGGTGATTCGGATAGCTTCAGGGTATGATTTATGACTCGGAAGAGCGATCGAAATTTAATTTGGAGGTCTGGTGTAGAAATAGGCTTGAATTGGCGAAGTTGGAATTTTGGCGGAATCCGGTCGATGGGTGATATTTTTCTCCGGGAGTGGGAACTGAATTCCAACAGTTGCAGTAGCTTTGTTAGGTGATTTTGGATATGTCTGCAAATTTTCAGGTCATTCGGAAATCGTTTGGTCGAGTTTTTGATTGAATGTTGGTTTCAAAAGTTTAAGTTGAAACTTAGGCTTGAATCCGCCTTAATTTGATGCTTTTTTGTGTTTAAGAATATGTTTTTATGATTGGAACAAGTTCGTATCATTGTTTTGGAGTAGGTTGATATTTTTGGTTGAGGTCCCGGGGCCCTCGGGGTGAGTTCGGGTGATCAAACGGAGGATTTTGAACTTAGAGCATTGCAGAAAATGCTGAGTTGTTGCATGCCACAATTGGCCTTCGCAATCGCGGAGGTTCCCATCACGTTCGCATAGTTGTGATTTTGGGCTATCGCGTTCGCAAGAGAAGAGTCGCGTTCGCGTAGAAGAGCCTGGGGACCCTACCCAGTTGTTCATTTCGTTCGCAGTGAGGGGATCCAAGTTCGCGTAAGACGATGTGCTTGTGCATTGCGATCGTGCTCGGAGTATTGCATTCGCAAAGAGTATTATTTTATCAAAGGAAAGTTGGTCTTCGCGAACGCATGGTTTTGACCGTGTTCGCATAGAAGAAATCACTGTGCATTAGTTGTATTTTTATTATTATATCATCCGTGAGGGTTAGCCATTTTCCTCCATTTTTACATTACATTGAGATATAATTGATAGAATTTGAAGGGGATTTCATCGGGAAGTGATTGGAGGTAAGTCTCGTGGTCTTAATACGTCATTTTATCAAAGAATCTTCCATTAATTCTCTGAATTTGGGTATAAATTGAAGAAGTTAGGGCTTCGGTTTTTGTTATGTATAATTGGGATTTGGTGGCTCATTTGAACTCTACTTTTTATAAATTTTATATGTACGGACTCATGGTGAAACGAGCATTCCAAAAATATGAGTTTTATAATTATTCGAGAAGCGGACCCGGGGCTCGGGCTTTGCTAGTTTCGAGATTTTTTATAGATTTCGATTGTTTTCGATTGGGTGTTGTTCCATTAGCCTATTTTGATATATTTGTACTGATTTTGGCTAGTTTCGACGCGCGTGGAGGCCGGTTTGAGGAGCTAAGGCATCACGGTCTAGAGTTTTCACCGGATCGAGGTGGGTAATACTTGTAAAAGATGTCCTGAGGGTTAGTAAACACCGGACTTGCACATCCTAGTGCTATATTGAGGTGACTTGCACGCCGGATAACGGGCGTGGGGTAGAGCACCATTGGGGATTGTGACTTGGTCTGTCCCGCTTAATAAATAATACTACCTAATTGCTTGAAATTGAATTCACACCCTAATAAGATATTAATTATCATAAACTGAACTTATTATCATGTTTGGGGCTTAGTGCAGAATATTTGAATCCTTCAAGGATTGGTATCACTGTGTTTGGCAATACTGTGCATATTTTCATCTCAGTCTAAGGTTTTTAAAATGGTATTTTGCTACTCAGCATTTTTAAAAGATTTGAAAACTTAAATGAGGCTTTAATGACATTTTAGATGTGAGTTGTTATGATACTGTTGCCCAAGGGGCTGATATGCATTCATGACTATGCATGGATCGGGTTGCACGCCGCAGCAGGAGTAATATTGATATTGCGCTTAGGCTGTAGGAGCCCCTCCGGAGTCTGAACCCCCACAGTGGGTGCGGGCGCCTTTTTTCATGGATCGAGTTGTACGCCACATCGTCATATGCATTGCATTGCATACATACATTGGCTTACTTGTACTACGTGGCATGACATTTAGCACTCACACATTACTGGCATACATGTGTTATCTGCCTTATTGACCAGATACTCTGATGGAAATTTATAAGGAGTGCTGAGCCCAAGGGGCTGATTTGAGTGCAGACTTGCACTTTTTGAGGTTGTACGAGGTATTGAGCTGTCATAATGAAAGGAAGAGATGTTAAAAAGAGATTTCTAAGTAATCTACTCACATATGCTGAAAAGGAATAAAATGAAAGTGTATTGTAGTTTAAAAGATGGTTCGGTATCATATAGCATGAGATACTGCTTTGTATAGTTTTCTTTTCCTCGGCATTATTTATTTTTCTTACCGCTAGTTGGAAGTATTCACTTGACTTCTTGCACCATGTGTGCAGATTCAAGTACCTGGAGGCTTAGCTGCGCTTGGTGTTGGTCCTGAGAGCTTCATTTGGGATAGTCGAGGTAGCTGCCTGGCGTCCGCAGGACCCGACATTTCCCCTTATTACCCTGTTATTACTTGTTTTATTCTGCGTATTCTTAGATTCGTAGAGTATTTACAGTATTTGCTGATATTCTGATAGAGGCTCTTGCTCGTGACCCCAGATCTTTGGGAAGTTACATTGTGTTTTTGGGAGATTTTTGGATTTTCTTAATACTATCGGTTTGATCTTGTTTTCCTCCACTATTGATGATTTCAAATAAATGATTTTGAGCTCTAAGCTCGGGATAAGAGTGTATTTTGTCGGGCTGGCCTAGCAATGTGCTGGGCGCCATCACGATCGGGTTTTGGGGTCGTGACAGTAGAATAGCCTAATAAATACTTTTATTTATCTCGCTTTGTTATCTCGATTCCCAAATATTACAAAGTTTTATTCAGATACTTGTAGTTTTCAAAACACATTATTTTCAAGGGAAACTTACATAAATGTCCCAAAATAAAACTTAACTTACAACCTCTAGCCATTAATAATAGACTTACCAAAACTAGCCAATAAAAATTGAAAAACCAAATGAAAGAATCACATGCAAAAATCACCTTCCATATATTTAAGTGTAATTAGCAACATTAGATATAAGACGAGAAGGAAATTTCATGGACATGGTAAAAATAAGGTAATGAAATACAAAAATCTATATAATATTCCAAAACTCTAAACAAAAAAGTAACTTTTTCAATGTGTATAGTTGAAATTCATTGAAAATATATAGATAAGTCGATACACAAAATTTGAGGAAGATTGGAGGTGATTTGGACTGGTTTTGTATCAAAATTTGTAATTAAATCGAGTTCCAAAAAGTATTCTGTGACACATATATCAAACATGTGTCATGTATCTCAAACTCAGTTATACCTGGATATACATGTAATACAAATACGATACATACGTGATACACAAATGATACACAGTATGATACACATATCATTTTTTTCATGTTCAGCTTTTATTTCGAATTTTCAATTCAAACCACCTCAAAACTTTACCAAATCATCCCAAAACTGATATTCAAACTCCTTAAGTTGTGCCCAATCTATCCTAATAACACCCACTCAGAACAAAGCAAAAATTTGATATTTTTTTGCTATAAATAGCTAATTAACTATATTTTATCAACTGGCTAATTTTTTTAATGAGCTACCTATAAAAGGATATATGTGGTAATTTTCGTACTTTAAACCCGTCTGACCGTTGACCAAACATATGGGACAACTTCATGACTGAATTGAACAAAATAGGTGAATTTCATGCGTATAATGAGAGAAAGTATAAAAAAGTTAGACTAAAAATAATTTAAATAAGAATAAAATATAAAACGAATAAGTATATGTAAAAGTAAAAAAAAAATTAATAATAATATAGAAACAATAGAAATCTCTGTTCTTGCTTCTTTCCCCCGTCCCCTCCCCTTATCATTTTCTCTTTCTTCTCGGCCTCATCCCCACCCTTCCTCCATTTTCCTTTCCCATTTCTTCCCTTGTTCCTTTTCTATTATTTCCATCCTCCTTTTCTCTTTTCTTTTTCTCTCGTCATTTTCGGACCTCTCATTTTCACAATCCTTCAGTCAATATTTGAGAAAACAATAGCAATTTTCTTTTTGAAGAGTAATTATCATTAATGTTTTGAGATGAATTAGATTTATATCTATTGAATATTTTCTAGGTGTACAACATAGAATGTGGGCATATGAATTTCATTTTATCGGCTACATCGCGCCTCTTGAATGTCTATTACGAAGGCACATGTATTCTTTTGACCACTATTTCTTAAAAAAAATTGGACAGAAATCTGTCCAATGATTAGGAGTTTCAATGGTAAAATTTTCTGAAAGAGAGATGGACAATGGAAAGTTGGAAAATGGTGGGATTTAGTTGTCTACCATGATGTTGTCGCCTGTAAATGGGATAAATCGTAGTGTTATTTTTGCGCTAAAAATAGAGATATGTGATCAAGGGTGGGGGGAGTGAAAAAAGAAAAAATTAAAATTTTCAATAATTAAAAAAATAATGATATGTCATTTAAATGAGAAAATTATACTTTATACCCATAAAAGATAAATATTTACCCGTGTATGCCCATGTTGATTTCTTTTACAATTTATACCTATGCGGCACATTTATTTTACCCGCTCTATCCTTCTTATCTTTGCTATTGTTTAATGTTCATGTTCTTAGATTCATATGCACTTTTGTCATAAGTGCATCACATTTTCCTAATATGCTTTATTATCTTATCATAATAGTACTAATAAAAATATTATAATATAAAATTATAAAAAAATATGAACCTTGAAGAGCACAAAAAGATATTATTATTATTATTATTAATATGAAAAGGTATTATCTTTTCATAATAATACTAATAAAAATATTATAATATAAAATTATAAAATTATATGAACCTTGGAGAGCACAAAAAGATATTATTATTGTTATTATTATTATTATTATTATTATTATTATTATTATGAAAAGGTATTCATCAATGCTATGGTCACACATTGAATATCCATCATTTTTTGGCTTGAATCTCTATTTTATTTTTGAAGGTTTCTTGCTTGATTCAAAGTGGGTGCTCTTAGTATTGCTTATAGTATCTTCTTAAAGTTCATACTGAAATTTGATAGCGTTTGGAGCTGATTTTAGGTGATTGAGATTGAAATTTCAGTTGAAAATCGAAGAAGAAGAAGAAGAAGAGCACAACTACAATATACCACTATAGTATACAATATGTTGTAGGAGCATATAGATATACTACAACACTATATTATTATAGTTTTCAAAACAGTATACCTCTACAATGTACTAATATACTATATGAGTATATAGTTGTCACGACCCAAATCTGGTCGTGATGGCGCCCAACAATTAAGCTAGGCCAGCCAGACCAACAATTGTTTTTCACAAATAAATATCAGTCCCAAATGGACAACTCAAGAAGAATATGTGAGTCAAAGAAACTCCAATAATAATAATACGAATGAATACTGAGAAGTGCGAAAACGAACTAACACTCCCCAAGATCTGGAGTCAAAAGTCTAGAGCCTATAAACAAAACCGAATAGTAATAGAGAATACTATATGAAATACTCAAAACTGAAGCATAAAGTAACAACTCAAATGAGATGAGAAGCTACGTTCTGCGAACGTCGGCAGCTACCTCAGCAACTCGGTATGACTCTATAAAGCTGGAGTGCTCGTCTACCTCTCCTGTGTACCTGAATCTCCACACAAAGGTGCATGTAGTAGGGGTGAGTACTAAGTACTCAGTAAGTAATAAATATATACAAGTAGCCGAAACTAAGAAATCCACAGAATACCACATAATGAAGCTAAACTACAGTCTGATTCCTCCTATCAATTTAGCAACAACAGTACAATACAATTATCACAGATAATTCAACAGATAAAGATGCAATACAATGCACATGAACGCTACGGCGTGTAGCCCGATCCATTTAACGTCGACGACGCTCACTAGAGGTATGTACAGACTCCGGAGGGGCTCCTACAGCCCAAGCGCAATAATGTTGCGGCGTGCAACCCGATCCTCATATCAACTACTGCGGCGTGCAGGCCGATCCATCCTCAGTCCACAACATGCATATGAGTCACAGAACAGTTCAATTTATTTAATTCCAGGTTCCAGTTCATAAATTACGAAAATACTTTAGTTTTTGTTTAATTTTCCAAAAATAGGTGACTTAGCATTTCAACAAGGTGATTTCAAACCAGGACTGAGATCACTGATTAAGCAATTAGAGCTATCACATATATAACTATCCCCTAAGGATACTACAGGTCGGCACGAGGCTCTAAACATGGCTTACAGCCCACAAATATATCAAACACAGTGTTTTTCAACCACATATATCATATTATCCATATTTGGGATAGACTAAGTCTCAATCCCCAGTCACAATCAATCCCACACCTGCCACGTGGTGCGAGCCACGCCCTACTAGCGTCATAATGTGCTAAGCCGGGGTTTCAAACCCTCAGGCTACCATATACAGAAACTACTCACCTCTAGCCGGTTGTAGACTCGTCTGTGATGCCTTTTCCTTTTGAATTCGCCGCCTCGTGTGTGGAATCTAATCAAACCACAACAATTATATCAAATACGGGTCAAAGAATGATAACCTTTTCAATTTACACGAAATACATGTTAATGCACTAAGTTGGTAAAATCCGAATCCCGGGCTCGCTTCTTGAAAAATTCTGAAATTCATACCAACGTGTTCCTCGTCTCGCCACGAGTCCGTGCATATAAAATTTATCGAAATCGAAGTTCGAATGGCCTTTCAAAAGTCAAATTTTCGTTTTCAAAACCTAGGCCCTAATTCTTCATAATTTCTACCCAAATTCATGAAGTTTGATGTTAATCCTATCATATAATTGTGTTTTGAGTCAAGAAAACTTACCTCCGATGTTACCCCGTTGATTTCTCTCTTCACAGCACCCAAAACCCTCTCTAAACGAAGTGAAATTTGTGAAATAATGATTAGGGTCGCGACTGGTTTTTAATTAATCTGTTTCTGCACAGTTGTCACCTTCTATGAGATCGCAGGCCCACTATTGCGATTGCATAGAGCAAGTTTTCCAGACCCTGGTTTTCTTCTCTACGATCGCATAGCTTCGCGCCTTTACCCTTTGTGATCGCACCCAAGCTTACGCGATCGCATTACACAGATTCAGCAGCCTATGCGATCACAATTTCACGCGATCGCATAGTGTTAATTCTTCGTCCCTTCAGACTCTTCTATGCGATCGCAATCCTGTCTATGTGATCGCATAGAGTAACAGCTACCTGCAATTTTTTGCAGAAATTTTATGATCAAAACTTGCCCGTTGGCCATCCGAAATGATTCCGAGACCCCTGGGACCTCAACCAAAGCCACCAATACATCACATTACCTCATCCAAACTTGCTCGTAACATAAAAACACCATCGTAAACATCAAAATCTCCATTTTCACACGGATTCAAGCCTAAGTTTCTTCAAAACTTCCGAAACTAACATTCAATCCAAACCCCGACCTAAACACCTCCGAATGACCTGAAAGTTTGCACGCATATCCAAAATCACCTAACGGAGCTACTACAACTCTCGAAATTTTATTCCGAGCCCTGGATCAAAATCTCACCTACCATTCGGATTTCGCCAAAATCCAACCTTAGCCAATTCAAGCCTAAAACTACATCGGACCTCCGAATTCGATTTTGATTGCTCTCCTAAGTCATAAATGATCCCCCGAAACTAGTCGAATCATCAGAATTCGATTATGAGCTGTCTAACTCATCAGTCAACATTCTGTTGACATTTCCAAACTATCATTTTCACAAAGAGGTTTATGGCCTCATTTCTATCTAAATTCCTTCCGATTTGCTTCTAACTTTCCGAACACATATAAATAAGCATATTGAAGTGCTAAATGAAGAAAACGGGATGATAACTCCCGTAACGATGAGTCGGGTCGTTACATTCTCCCCAACTTAAACAAACGCTCGTCTGCGAGCGTGTTTAGAAACATACCTGAAGTCTCAAATAAGTGTGGATATCTGCTCCGCATCTTCTGTTCGTTCTCCCAAGTTGCTTCCTCCACGTGACGACCTCTCCACTGCACTTTCACTGAAGCTATGTCCTTAGATCTCAGCTTACGAACCTGTCGACCCAAAATGGCTACTGGCTCCACATCATAGGTCAAGTCATCATCTAACTGTATTGTGCTGAAGTCTAACACATGTGACGGGTCTCCAACATACTTTCGGAGCATATATACATGGAACACCGGGTGAACGCCCGATAAGCTGGGTGGAAAAGCAAGCATATAGACCACCTCCCCAACTTTCCTAAGCACCTCAAAACGTCCAATGAACCTCGGGCTCAACTTTCCTCTCTTTCCAAACCTTGTAACGCCCTTCATAGGCGAAACCTTCAGCAACACCTTCTCACCTACTGAATAAGACACATCTCGGACATTCGGGTCCGCATAACTCTTCTGACGCGACTGAGCTATGCGAAGTCTCTCCTGAATCACCTTCACCTTGTCTAAGGCATCCTGGACTAACTCCGTCCCCAATAATCTAGCCTCGCCGGGCTCAAACCAACCAATTGGAGACCTACACCGCCTCCCATATAAGGCTTCATACGGCGCCATCTGAATGTTGGACTGATAGTTATTATTATAATCAAACTCTGCAAGAGGCAAGTAATCAGCCCATGAACCACTAAAATCAATGACACAAGCACGCAATATGTCCTCCAGTATCTGAATTGTACGCTCGGACTGCCCATCCGTCTGTGGATGAAATGCTGTGCTCAGCTCTACCTGTGAACCCAACTCTCTCTGAAATGTCCTCCAGAACTAAGAAGTGAACTGGGTACCTCTGTCCGATATGATAGAAATGGGAACTCCATGCAATCTCACAATCTCGCTGATGAATATCTCTGCCAACCGCTCCGAGGAGTACGTAGTACACACTAGAATGAAGTGAGCTGACTTGGTCAGCCTATCCACAACTACCCAAACTGAATCGAACTTCCTCGCTATCCGAGGGAGCCCAATAACAAAGTCCATAGTGATCAATTCCCACTTCCACTCGGGAATATTAATACGTTGGAACACACCTCCAGGCCTCTGATGCTCATACTTGACCTGCTGACAGTTTAGGCACTGTGTAACATGATTCACAATATCTTTCTTCATCTTTTTCCACCAGTAATGCTGCCTCAAGTCCTGATACATCTTTGCGGCACCTGGATGAATAGAATACCGCGAGCTGTGGGCCTCCTCTAATATCAGCTCACGAAGGCCATCAACATTGGGCACGCATATCCGGCCCTGAATCCGCAACATACCATCACTATCAATAGTGACATCTCTGGCATCATCATTTTGAACTCTGTCCTTAAGGACAAGCAAGTGTGGATCATCATACTGGCTCTCTCGAATACGATAATATAAAGAAGACCGAGCTACCACGCAAGCCATAACCCGACTGGGCTCAGAAATATCCAGCCTCACCATCTGATTAGCTAACGCCTGAACATCAACTGCAAAGGGTCTCTCCCCAACTGGAATGTACGCCAAGCTGCCCATACAAATAGCCTTCCGGTTCAATGCATCGGCCACCACATTGGCCTTCCCAGGATGGTACAAAATAGTAATATCATAGTCTTTAAGCAATTTGAGCCATCTCCGCTGCCTCAAATTTAGATCTTTCTGCTTAAACAAATGCTGAAGGCTACGGTGGTCTGTATATACATCACAAGATACACAATACAAGTAATGCCTCCAAATTTTGAAGGCATGAACAATAGCAACTAACTCTAAGTCGTGAACACGGTAGTTCTTCTCATGGGGCTTTAGCTGACGAGAAGCATATGCAATAACTCTACCCTCCTGCATCAATACACAACCGATCCCAACTCTCAAAGCATCACAATACACCGTATAGGACCCTAAAGCTGATGGCAACACAAGAATCTCAGTAGCTGAGAAAGGTCTGGTCCAATTCTGCACCGCCTCGACCTTCTGTGGGTCAACTCGAATACCATCACTGGACACTACATGTCCCAGAAAAGTCACAGTATCAAGCCAGAATTCACACTTAGAGAATTTTTCATAAAGCTTTTCTTCTCTCAACCTCTGCAAGACCACCCTCAAGTGCTGTGTATGCTCCTCCTGGCTGCGTGAATACACCATGATATCATCAATAAGCACGATCATGAAAGAATCAAGGTACGGCCGAAATACACTATTCATCAAGTGCATGGATGCAGCTGGGGCATTGGTTACCCCAAAAGACATCACCAGAAATTCATAGTGCCCATATCTCGTTCTGAACGCTGTTTTCATAATGTTTGAATCCCTAATCTTCAACTGATAATAGCCCGATCGAAGGTCAATCTTAGAGAAAACACTAGCTCCTAGGATCTGATCAAACAAGTCCTCAATACGAGGCAATAGGTACTTATTCTTCACTGTTACCTTGTTCAATTACCTATAATCAATGCACATTCTCATCGTGCCATCATTCTTCTTCATAAACAGAACCAGTGCACCTCAATATGCCACACTAATCTGAATGAACCCCTTACCTATTTGTTTCTGAAGTTGCTCCTTTAACTCCTTCAGTTCCACTAGATCCATACGATATGAGGAATGCGAATGGTCCGAGTGCCTCACACAAGGTCAATACCGAAATCAATATCCCTGTCAGTCGGCATACCCGGCAGGTCTGCTAGAAATACATCCGGAAAATCCCTC
The DNA here is from genome assembly GCA_032618575.1 of Nicotiana noctiflora. Taxonomy (NCBI): domain Eukaryota; kingdom Viridiplantae; phylum Streptophyta; class Magnoliopsida; order Solanales; family Solanaceae; genus Nicotiana; species Nicotiana noctiflora. The sequence goes on along the minus strand of JASVEL010003803.1, from coordinate 55,488 downwards.
ACAACGGGGACCAAAACAAAACTGTGTGTCTCAACCTCAACATCTATAATGAAGTCCAAATAAGATAAGCAACCCTTCCCAATCATTTGTTGGGCTTTTATATAGGAAATCACCCTGTCGGATACATAATCAGTCAAGCCACGCCACTCAATCCTTGGATTACCTGGAATGGCTAGTTTGACTATCTTGGCATGACAGTCCAGAATCGCAAGGTAAGGAGATAACCAATCCATGCCTAGAATCACAACGAAGTCCACCATGCCCAATAGTAACAACTCAACTCGGGTCTCTAGTCCCCCAATAGTAACTAGACAGGATCGATATACCTGATCCATAATAATTGTATCACCCACCGGGTAGACACATGCACGGGCAAGGCAAGAATACCATGGGTCATACCCAAATGATGTGCAAAATATGAAGAAACATAGGAATATGTGGATCCGGGATCAAATAAGACCGAAGCATCCCTGTGGCAGACTGAGATAATACCTGAAATGACAGCATCTGAGGCACTAGCATCCTTCCTATCCGGAAGAGCATAGAAACGAGCCTGGCCTCCGCCAGTACGATCCTCGCCCCTAGGGCGACCTCTGGCTACCTGGCCACCACTCCTAGCTGACTGTGTTGGTGCTGAAGAAACAAGAGTAGAAGACGAGGGCTGATCCTTCTGCTGGGACCGCTTACGAAGCCACTAAGGACATTGTCTCCTAATAAGGCCAAACTCGCCACACTCAAAGCAACGGCCTGAAAATGGAGGAAGGGACTGTTGAGGACCCCTCGCTGCAGATGAATCCTGAGCTGAAGAAGTAGGAGCAGAGCTTTGAGCTGGAAGGGCGCTCAATTCAGGCTGACTCTGTCGATGACCCTGCTGACCCTGATGACCCTGATGGCCTTGACGACCACGATCTGATGAAGCTCCACTGGACTCTGCACGTCCTGACTGAGGAGATCTGAATGAACGACCCTTGATGTGCTGAGGCTGGCCCCTAGACGGAGCACCACTATAACTACCAGTACCACGAGGCCTCTTAGCCTCCCTCTCCTCATGCTCTTTGCGACGATCTATCTCAATCAGACGAGCCGCATCAACCACCTTCTCAAAGGTAACTACCGAAGCCCTCTCTCTGGTCATCAATATACGAATAGGATAGATAAGACCATCTATAAATATCCTGATCCTCTCTTTGTCCGTCGGAATCATCCACATGGCATGGCGGGCTAGCTGTGTGAACCTCAACTCATACAATGTTACCGACATATCCCCCTGCTTCAGCCACTCAAACTGACGACGCAGCTCCTCTCTCTGGGACTGAGGCACATACTTCTCCAAAAATACCACGGAGAACTATTGCCAAGTGAGGGGCACTGCCCCAGTGGGCCTACGCCTCTCAAAATCCTCCCACCACTGAAATGCTGCACCTATGAACCGAAAGGTGGTAAAGGAAACACCGGTGGACTCCATAATACCCGCGGTGCGAAGCATACGCTAACATTTATCAAGAAAACCCTGGGCGTCCTCTCCCTCAGCACCACCGAATGCCGGAGGTTGTAGCCTCTCAAACCTCTCCAACTAACGCTGCTCATCATCAGGCATAGCTGGAACCACATGAGCTGGGGCCGGTGCAACAAGTGCAGCCGACTGAGCTGGAGCTACCTCAGGTGATTGTAAACCCCGAACTACCGGCTCGGGTGTGCGAGAAACAGGGGTCTGATTCCCTCCCCCTGCCTGTGAAGAAGTTGTTGCAGTAGAGGCTGCAACCACCTGAGCTAAGCCAGTGCATACTGATAGAATCTGGGCCAAAGTCTCCTGAAGACCCGGTATCTCAATAGAAACTGCCGGTGCCTGAACCTGAGCTGCTGGAGCGCCTGCAGCTGGAACCTGATCCTGAACCTGGGCCACCAGTGCTGGAATCTGACCCTGAGTCTGGTCAGCTGGTGGGTCAGCAGGTGCTGGTACTGCTGCCCTACCCCTACCACGACCACAGCCTCTGGGCGCTAATGGTGGTCGTCCTCCACATCTGCTAGCACGTGTTCTCGCCATCTGCGAGAGAATAGAATATGGAAAAGTTTAGTTTCACGATAACACAAACTGCACGATATGAATCCAAGAAAAGTGATATTTTTCCTAAAGTTCTGTAGCCTCCCGAGGATAGATACGGACGTCTACGTACCAATCCGCGAAAGCCTACTAAACCGGCTCATGACTCGCGAGTCCTAGTAACCTAGGCTCTGATACCAACTTATCACGACCCAAATCCGGTCGTGATGCCGCCCAACAATTAAGCTAGGGCAGCCAGACCAACAATTGTTTTTCACAAATAAATATCAGTCCCAAATGGAAAACTCAAGAAGAATATGTGAGTCAAAGAAACTCCAATAATAATAATACGAATGAATACTAAGAAGTGCGAAAACGAACTAACACTCCCAAAGATCTGGAGTCAAAAGTCTAGAGCCTCTAAACAAAACCAAATAGTAATAGAGAATACTGTGTGGAATAGTCAAAACTGATGCATAAACTAACAACTGAAATGAGATGAGAAGCTAGGTTCTGTGAACGTCGGCAGCTAACTCAGCAACTCGATATGACTTTGTAAAAGATTGAGTGCTCGTCTACCTCTCCTGAGTACCTGAATCTGTACACAAAGGTGCAGGGAGTAGGGGTGAGTACTAAGTACTCAGTGAGTAATAAATATATACAAGTAGCTGAAAGAAAGAAATCCACAGAATACCACATAATGAAGCTAAACTACAATTCGATCCTCCTAAAAACTAGAAACAACAGTACAATACAATTATCATAGATAATGCAACAGATAAAGATGCAATGCAATGCACATGACCGCTATGGCATATAGCCCGATCCATTTAACGTCGACGACACTCACTGGGGGTGTGTACAGACTCTGGAGGGGCTCCTACAGCCCAAGCACAATAATGTTGCGCCATGCAGCCCCATCCTCATATCAACTGCTGCGGCGTGCAGCCCGATCCATCCTCAGTCCACAATATGCATACGAGTCACACAATAGTTCAAATTATTTAATTCCAAGTTCCAGTTCATAAATTATGAAAATACTTTAGTTTTTGCTTAATTTTCCAAAAATAGGTGACTTAGCATTTCAACACAGTGATTTCAAACCAGGAGTGAGATCAGTGATTAAGCAATTAGAGCTATCACATATATAACTATCCCCTAGGAATACAACAGGTCAGCACGAGGCCCCAAACATGGCTTACAGCCCACAAATATATCAAACACAGTGTTTTTCAACCACATATATCATATTATCCTTATTCGGGATAGACCAAGTCTCAATCCCCAGTCACAATCAATCCCGCACCTGCCACAGGGTGCGAGCCACACCCTACTAGCATCATAATGTGCTAAGCCGGGGTTTCGAACCCTTAGGCTACCATATACACAAACTACTCACCTCTAGCCGGCTGTAGACTGGTCCGCGATGCCTTTTCCTTTTGAATTCTCCGCCTCGCGCGTAGAATCTAATTAAACCACAACAATTATATCAAATACGGGTCAAAGAATCATAACCGAATTCAATTTACACGAAATACGCATTAATGCACTAAGTTGGTAAAACCCAAACCCCGGGCCCGCTTCTCAAAAAGTTTCGAAATTCATACCAACGTGTTCCTCGTCTCGCCACAAGTCCGTGCATATAAAAATTATCGAAATCGGAGTTCGAATGGCCTTTCAAAAGAAAAATTTTCGTTTTCAAAACCTAGGCCCTAATTTTTCACAAATTTCACTTCGTTTAGAGAGGGTTTTGGGTGCTGTGAAGAGAGGAATCAACGGGGTAACATCGGAGGTAAGTTTTCTTGACTCAAAACACAATTAGTTTCTGCACAATTGTCGCCTTCTATGCGATCGCAAGCCCACTATTGCGATCGCCTAGAGCAAGTTTTCCAGCGCTTGATTTTCTTCTCTGCGATCGCAGGCCTAGCCATGCGATCGCATAGCTTCGCGCCTTTACCCTTCGCGATCGCACCCAAGTTCACGCGATCGCATTGCACAAATTCAGCAGCCAATGCGATCACAATGCTTTTCACGCGATCGCATAGTGTTAATTCTTCGCCCCTTCAGACTCTTCTATGCGATCGCAATCTTGTCTATGCGATCGCATAGAGTAACATCAACCTACAATTTTCTACAGAAATTTTATGATCAAAACTTGCCCGTTGGCCATCTGAAATGATCCCGAGACCCCCGGGACCTCAACCAAAGCCACCAATACATCATATTACCTCATTCAAACTTGCTCGTAACATAAAAACACCATCGTAAACATTAAAATCTCCATTTTCACACTGATTTAAGCCTAAGTTTCTTCAAAACTTCCAAAACTAACATTCGATCCAAAACACGACCTAAACACCTCCGAATCACCTGAAATTTTGCACGCATATCCAAAATCACATAATGGAGCTACTACAACTCTCGAAATTTCATTCCGAGCCCCGGATCAAAATCTCACCTACCGTTCGGATTTCGCCAAAATTCAACCTTAGCCAATTCAAGCCTTAAACTACATCGGACCTCCAAATTCAATTCTGATTGCTCTCCTAAGTCATAAATAATCTCCCGAAACTAGTCCAATCATCAGAATTCGATTCTGAGCTGTCTAACTCATCAGTCAATATTCTGTTGACTTTTCCAAACTATCCTTTTCACAAAGAGGTTTATGGCCTCATTTCTATCTAAATTCCTTCCGATTTGCTTCTAACTTTCCGAACACATATAAATAAGCATATTGAAGTGTTAAATGATGAAAACGGACGATAACTCCCGTAACGACGAGTCGGGTCGTTACAATAGTTATACTACAACAGTATACCATTATAGTATACAAATATATTCTTATGGTATATTATAATAATACGCAAGATATTGTAACATATGTTGTAATAGTATACAATATACTATAATAGTATACTTATGGAAATTCACTTGCCTTTTCCCTTTTAATTATTGAAAATACGAAACCAAAATAAAATTATAGTATGCTATATAATTTTACTGTATACTCTTATAATTGGATCCTTTTATAATTTTTTAAATTTTTTGTCGACAACTGATATTATTTCAGTTTAATAATTGAAATAAACTTTTTTTTTAACTCTTTGCGCACAATTATATACCCTGTTGGAATAACTATATACTATACTGGTATCAAATGTTAGTTAACATTTTTTTGTTGCATTAGCTATATTTAATTGGTACACAATTTAATTTTTCTCTACTAATAATAATATATATAAAAGAATAATAAAAAATAGTGAAAATAGTAAATGAAATTAGATTATGAAGAGAAAAGGAATATATAAAAAGAAGTTAAATGAAATTATAATAGGAAAAAGATAAGAAAAAAAAAAGAAAACGAGAAAAAAGAAAAGGAGAAAAGAAAAAGAAAAGAAAAGAAGCATAGAAATAAAAAAGAATTGGAGAATAAAGAGAAAATTCCCCACAAAACCTACTATGGGAGGAAATGTAATTAGTTTATGTGTAAAAAATAAATGGGTAGACAAGGGTAGATAGTTTTATTTTTGTGGGTAACAATGTCAAACCCTCAATTAAAATCGGCAAAATACATAGTTCACCTATCAACCTTGCAGAAAATTTCTATTACACACATCTCTTTTACCGGAAACCTTTCATAGACTCAACCTTCAAAAGTGTGTTTAAGACACACCACTTTGGTGCTTGACCAATTTTTGAGATAACAAGGTCGCGACATGTGTTATTGACTTTAAAAAGGAAAAAAAAATATGAGGAATTAAAATTAAAATCCAACTTCTTCATTTTTCCATTTTCTATCTTAAAAACTATTGTAGCTACCACCATGGTTGTTTGTGATAAAGTTTCCAACAATATCAAAATTCAACTACACTATCTAAACAACTAGCCAAAAATAATCGAGCAATAAATTGAGTTCAATAATCCAATAATCAACAAGACCTTATTGAGTTTCAAACTTTTTTCGATACCCCAACAATGGGGGATTCTAGATTTTTTCACCAAACCTTCAATACTAATGTTTAGACTTTTAAATCTATCACAAATAAATAATTTTCAGAATATATAGATAATAAACCAACACAATCCACTCAATTTTAGATCGAAAATAGATATTTTCTTTAAAAAAAATTTTGTTGGAAGAAAATGAGGGGGAGGGTGACGAGGAAGAAGACCAGAGGGAGGGGAGGGGGTTCCTGTTGGGGGGGGGGGTAGGGGTAGGAGTTTTTACGAGTTTCATGCGTTTTTTTGTGTGTAAACACACAAGTGCTATCTCGGCAAAAGTAGTATGTCTTAGACATACTTTTAAAAGGTTGAGTGTGTAAAAAAAAATTCGTTAAAAGTAGGTATGTAACAGGGATTTTGCTGCAAGATTGATGAGTAAACTATGTATTTTGCCTTTAAAATCTGATGTGAACTATGCCATGTCATCCACATCGTGTGTTTGAAGAACACGCGAGGTCGGAGGGATTTAAAATAACGTATTTTGATAATTATAAATATCTCAATAAAACTTCGTTAAGTATCGAGATCGAAGTAATAAAACAGGATAAGTAAAAATATTAATTGGGTTATTCTGCCTTTTTCAAAAGCAATTCTTCTCAAGTCTACATTGCCGTCATATTATTTTCATTTTATAAGGGTTTAACTTTAAGTGCTTAAAGTTTTAAGCCAGGCGGCTAAATATTTCTTTTACCCTCCTAAACATTTGTTGTAGACATAAGCGAAAATAAAAGTTTAGTTTATGGATGCATATTGGGTTTTAAATAGATTACATATATTAAATAAAAAATTTAACAAAAATATACGATTTGAGCTAAAGTTATTGAGTTATACAGAACTTGTAATGGTGAATCCGACACTGATTACAAATCTATATATTGCCAAAAGAGTTCTAAGACAAAGCCATGGTAGTTCCGCCCCTGATTACACCAAGCATGACAAAATGATCTATCTTTTTTATTTATTTAATAATTATGGTTTCTGATCTGGCTTATGTATGCGTTGATTAAATTAATGGGGTATGCGCTATCTCTTTGGGAGTACATGAGTTTAGGAATGGCAGTAGGACGGGAAGGGTACATGCATAGCGGGTTAAGTTTATGCAGAGCGGGATGGGTTTAGACTTATGCGGGTGTGGGACAGCTGCAGGGCAGATGCAAACATTTTTTTAAAACTTGATGCGGCTGCGGGTGAGGTACTTTTTACTAGTACCATCGTGAATTTGCTGCTTTTCTCAACATTATTTGACGTTGAAAAATATATTTTTGAGAAAATTGGTCTAATATAATTGCTCATCTAATACTAACAGGATTATTTTTTTTTAAATGATTTAGCTAAACACTAAATGTTTGTTTCACGAAAGTATTTTTTGGAACTATTTCAAAGTAAGCAATTTTTAAAAGTTTAGCTAAATAGAGTATTACTCTTCTTGTAGACTATTTATAGGGGTAATTTACTGTGAAACAAAGTCTTTGATAAATTTTAATTGAATTTATCCCATAGATCGAACTATTGTTTTCTCTTTCTCATAATTTTATTTATGTAAATAAGAAAGGGAAGCTTTAGACATGGTACAATAATACGGCTATAAAAGGGCTAAATTACTCATTAAAATTGAAAAAAATAGAAACTTTTGCTATGCAGGGCGGGGCGGGGTGGGTTTATGCAGGCCGAGGTAGGGCGGGTTGAAACTGAAAATTTTGTTAAAGTTGAATCGGCCATGGAACCGTTCCGCCCCGCCCTATTGCCATCTCTACCGGAGTTATCCCCAGCTATCGGAGTATACCATTTTTTTCCCCTACTTCCTTTTATGCTAAAGCTCTGAAAAGTAAATCTTTAAAATGCAAATCTTCAAATGATTGTCCTTGACATAATTACTTAAATGCGTCTTTAAGCACGAGACAGACACAATTACTAAGGACATCTTTAAGCCAAACAGATATTTTTTATCCTACTAAATTATGGAAAAATAAAAATGGAATCATGTAAATTTTTAGAAATATTGCAGTTCTTACAAAAGAGTATTTATTAGATTCACATATATAATTATGCAGTTCAGAACTATTGTTGATCAAGTCTTTTAGAACATAGGTCTTTTCCAAAAGTGAATCTAATAATATAACTCGTAAGATATTATTCTTTAATAATGTATTTATGGAATCAAGTCGACTATAATGTAATTATATGATAAGTATTAATTGTTGACATGCTAAAAATAGTACATGGTAATAATATAAACTATTAGTGGCCGAGCTAACTTACTCTAAGGGGTGTGAAGTGACACCCTTTACCGAAAGATTTTACCGTATAGCTACGGATATATTTTATAATGTATATCTATATATGTTGAACCCATTTAATTTTCCCATAATAAAATTCTAACTATGTCGATTAAATTATATTAATAGTATAGAAGAATCTTTACTTAGTACTCCTATATATTAAGGGGCCAAATGCGCGTGATGGGCTGATTTTGGATGGCTCATAATGATTTGAGTCATCAAATTGGTAGGTTGTGACGGCCCGGTCCGTCGTCATGAGAGTTACCGCCATGTTATCCCATTATTATGTTGTTTCATGTTTCTATATCTGTATTAGATTCTATCGGGTGAATTTGGATTGATTCTGGTTAAAAACAAGGCATATAGCCTTTTAGAATGAAGTTTGTTTCTAAAAAGTCAACCTGAAGTTGACTATGTGGTTAGAGGGTTCGGATGTGGATTTCGGTGATTCGGTTAGCTTCGGGAGGTGATTGGTGACCTAGGGGAGCCATCGGAATTGAATTTGGAGGTCCGGTGTAAAAATAGGCTTGAATTGGCTAAGGTTGAATTTTGGCGAAATCCGAACGGTAGGTGAGATTTTGATCCGGGAGTCGGAATGGAATTCCGACAATTTCTGTAGCTTCATCATGTGATTTTGGATATGTCCGCAAATTTTCAGGTCATTCGGAAATCATTCGGTCGGGTTTTTTTTATGGAATATAGGTTTCGAAAGTTTTGGTTGAAACTTAGGCTTGAATCTGCCTTGATTTGATGATTTTTGGGTTTAATGATGTATTTTTATGATTGGAACAAGTTCGTATCGTGATTTGGAGTAGGTTGATGGTTTTGGTTGAGGTCCCGGGGGCCTCAGGGGTGTTTCCGGGGATCAAACGGACCATTTTGAGTTGATCAACACAACTGAATTGCTGTCATAAATGTTGCAGACGATTTCTCTATGCGATCGCAAGGGTTGTGATGCGATCGCATAGAAGGATTGGAGGAGGCTTCAGTATTTGTTCAGTGTGATCGCTGTCTGGGAGTTGCGATCGCATAGTTGGTGAGTTTAGTGCTCTGCGATCGCAAGATGAGCTATGCGATCGCGTAGTGTATTAGCCAGGGGTCCTAGGTTCTTCAGTTGTTCAATGCGATCGCAGACATAGGTATGTGATCGCGTAGTGTTGTTTGATGAAGCAATGTGATCGCATGGGACTGAGTGCGATCGCATAAGTCAATTTTGAGAGGTCGGAAAGTTTGTTCTATGCGATCGTAGTAAGGGTGATGCGATCGCATAGTGTTAATTAAATATCGAACAGGTCAGTTATATTGCATTTCATCCGCGGGGGTTTCATAGTTCCACCATTGTTGGGCAAGTTTTGAAGCTAGGGGACGAGAGATTAAGAGATTTCCACCTAGATTTCGATTGGAGGTAAGTTTTATGGTCTAATTACGTGATTTTATCCTAGAATCTTCATCTATATCACTGAAAATTGGAGGAATTAAGGTGTAAATTGGGGTTTTGCTTGAAGTCTAAGAAAAAAAAATCGATGATTTGAAGGGGCAAATAAACTCCGATGATAAAATTTATATGTATGAACCGGTATATCACTATGTGACGTTGTATTGAGGCGAGACACATACTCTATTGTAAGTGCGGGGTCGAATGTGATTGGGGACTATGGCTTAGTCCGACTGTGTAGCATTATACTGTGTTGATGGCTATGAATGAGCCGGTAAACCTCCTAGTTGGATGGTTGTGGATATGTTTGGGCTGTAAGCCAGTTATTGGGATCCCGTGAGGATCGTTATCATTGCTTCTATGATTATAGCATGTTATCCCGATATCAGTCCTGAGCTAAACACTGTCTAAAATGTTTTTTCAAACTCTGGTATTTCTGAACACTGTTTTCTACTAGTACTGTTAAAAGGATTTCAAAATGATGATTTACTATGCCTGTCAGGCTTGCATTGCATGTAGCTGGACTCGTAATGGATTGGGCTGCACGCCGCAGCATATCACTGATATTCCGCTTGGGCTGTAGGAGCCCCTCCGGAGTCTAAACTCCTATAGTAAGCGTGGGTACCTAAATGGATCGGGCTACGCACCGTAACGGTCATGTTCATGCATCTGCATTGCATTTAGACATATCTCTTGTACTGTCTTATCTGTCATTGCTCTATCTGTGATCTATACTACTGAAAAGGATAAAATAGAGTTATTACATAGCTTTGCTTAGTGGTTTACTCGATATTTTTACCTTCAATGTCTTTATTCCGTGCTTATTACTACTGAGTTGGAAGCACTTACACTACTCTCTGCACCTTGTGTGCAGATCCAGGTACTTCACAACAGGATTGACTTCCCAGCTGCTCCAGAGCATTTTACGGATTGTCGAGGTAGCTGCTTGGTGTCCCTAGGACCCGACCTTCCATGTTATCTTTCTTGATTTTCCGCATGTTGTCTAACACTTATGTATTCAGTTCTATTATGACAGTCTGGTAGAGGCTCCTTACTCGTGACCCCGAATTCATGGGAGAATATTATGTTATGTTGTGATATTTTTCATAGCTTATGCTAGATCTTTATACTTTTCTTAACTTGTTGATGCTTTAAATGTAAAGTGAGAGCTGGTAGTTCGATATTTTGAAAGGTCGGTCAGGCTGGCCTAGCAATATGCTGGGCGCCATCACGATCGGATTTTGGGATCGTGACAAGTTGGTATCAGAGCCTAGGTTACAAGGCCTCATGAGTCTTGAGCCGGTTAGTAGTGTCTTACGGATCAGTACGGAGACGTCTGTATTTATCCTCGAGAGGCTGCAAACCTTTTAAGAAATACTTCATATTTCTTGAACTCTATTGTGCGATTTTATTGTTCCGAGAACTGAACTTCTCTGTATTCTATTCTCTCGCAGATGGCGAGGACTCGTGCTATAGGACGAGGTGGACGACCATCATTGCCACTACCTAGAGGCAGTGGTCGCGGCCATGGTCGTGGTCGTGGTAGAGTGGCAGGGGCAGTGCCAGTAGACCCACCTGTTTCCCCTATTCATGATCAGCCCCCAGTGGTTGAGGCTCCAGCAGCACCCGCTCAGGCACCGGCAGTGCCTATTGTTATTCTTGGCCTTCAGGAGACATTGGCCCAGATATTATCAGTTTGTACTGGGTTGGCTCAGGTAGTTTCAGCTACTACTGCAGCAGCAACATCTCAAATCAGGAGTGGTCATCAGACCCCCGCAGCTCGCACACCAGAGCAGGTTGTGCAGGGACTTCAGATGTCAGATGCAGTCCCAGCTCAGGTAGTTGCATCGGCTGTTCCAGTTGCGCCAGTTGCACCAGCCCCAGAGTATGTTGTATCGGTGATGCCTAACGACGAGCAGCGTCAATGGGAGAGATTTGGTAGACTTCAGTCACCTTCATTCAGTGGTACTGAGGGCGAGGATGCCTAGAGATTCTTAGACAAGTTTCAGAGGATGTTGTGTACAGCGGGGATTCTTGAGTCCACTGGTGTTTCTTTTACTACATTCCAGTTTTCAGGACCATCATTCATTTGGTGGGAGGAGTTCGAGAGACGTAGGTCTGCAAGGGCAGCACCCCTTACTTGGGAGTAGCTTTCCACTCTCTTTTTAGAAAAGTGTGTGCCACATTCCCGCAGAGAGGAGCTATGTTGCCTGTTTGTGTGGCTAGTGCAGGGTGATATGTCAGTGACTCAGTACGAGTTAAGGTATACTCAGTTGGCCAGGTATGCTATTTGGATGATCCCGATAGATCGGGAAAGGATCAGGAGGTTCATTGATGGCCTCAACTATTCTATTCGTATCTTGATGACCAGGGAGAGAGTAATGGCAACATCTTTTAAGGAGGTTGTGGATATGGCATGCCAGATTGACACGGATCATCGCCGCGAGCGAGAGGAGAGGGAGGCCAAGAGGCCTCGAGGTTCGGACAGTTATAGTGGAGCTCCATTCAGGGGTCAGTTTAATCAAGGTAGAGGTTGTTCATTTAGACCTCCCCAGTCAGGTCGCCTAGAGCATAGTGGAGCTTCTTCTGGCCGTGGCCGTCAAGGTTTTCAGTAGGGCCAGTCTTCACTCAGCGCCCTCCCAGCTCAGATTTCAGCACCTTCTTCTTCAGCCTAGGGTTCATCTTCGGCGAGGGTTTCCCTTCAGTCCCCTTCTCCAGCGCCATGCAGTTGTTTTGAGTGTGGCGAGTTTGACCACATTAGGAGGCAGTATCCTCGACTTTGCAGGGGTAGGTCTCAGCAGAGGGATCGGCCCTCCTCTTCAGCTCCATCAACTTCAGCAGCATCCCAGGCCAGTAGGGGTAGAGGACAGTCTTCTTGAGGTCGCCCTAGGAGTGAGGAGAGATCGAGTGGTGGTCAGGCACATTCCTATGCACTTCGTAATAGGAGAGATGATGTTGCTACAGATGCAGTGATTATAGGTATCATTTCAGTTTGTCACAGAGATGCTTCTAGTTTGTTTGATCCCGGGTCTACATTCGTACGTGTCTTCTTATTTTGCACATCATTTGGGTGCGACCCGGGTAGTCTTGCCTTTCCTGTTCATGTATCCACCCCGGTGGGTGATACGATTATTGTGGATCACGCCTATCGATCATGTATTGTTTCTATTAGGGGTCTAGAGACCCGAATGGATTTGCTATTGTTAGGTATAGTGGATTTCGATGTGATTTTAGGCATGTATTGGTTATCCCCGTGCCATGCTACTTTGGACTGTCATGCCAAGACAGTTACATTGGCTATTCTTGGTATTCCTCAGATTGAGTGGCGGGGTTTGACCGATTATGTCCCTAGCCGTGTGATTTCTTTCTTAAAGGCTCAAAGAATGGTTGAAAAAGGGTGTTTATCATATTTAGCGTTTGTGAGGTAGGGGTGGGCATCGGTCGGTTCGGTTCGATTTTGGAAATTATCGGTTTTGCCTAACAAATATCATAACCCGATAACAAAAACGATAAGATATTAGTTATCGGTTATTGGCTTATCGATTATTGATCCTTATCGGTTCGGTTATCGGTTTAGCCGATAAGATAAAACTAAAATTAAAAGTGCTCAATTACTCAAACTGGATATCAAAAAATTGCTACTCCTCTAACCATAAATTTCACATGAGTAGAGAAGACACCAAGACTGGCGGTTAGCAAACAGAAAACATAAATCAGAAGCAAACAGAGGCAAAAATCAGAAGCAAACAGAGGCAAAAATCTTGAGCAAACAGAACAATTAACAAGAAACAAACAAAAAATCTTGAGCCAAAACTTACACGATGCGATTGACGAGTGAGGGAGTGAGTCGACGTGACTGGCGGAGAACTGGTGAGGCTCAGGCACTGGCGTGGCATCTGGCGGAGAACTGGTGGTGAGCTTGAGAGTTGAGGCTCAGGCATCTGGCGTTACACGATGCGATTGACTGTTTGGAGTTGGGGGCTGCGACGGATATTCAATGAGAGAGACAAAGATTGAGTGAACTGAAGAGGGAAGGGAATTAGTAAAATAAAAACCTAGTATATACTTTAGGGTAAATTAGTAAATTACTTCGTTCTTATTGGGTTATCGGTTTTTACCCAATAACAAAAATACAAACCGAGACCGAACCGATAACACAATAATTTTTTTTACCCCGTTACCGAACCATTAACCCAATAACCCAATACCGATAACCCAATAAATAAATAACGGTTCAAGTTATCAGTTTTACCCAATATATGCCCACCCCTATTGTGAGAGATGTGGGAGCTAAGACTCCTAGTATTGATTATGTGCCCGTTGTGACGGACTTCCCAAATGTTTTCCCATCAGACCTGTCGGGCATGCCGCCGGACAGGGATATCAATTTTGGTATTGATTTGTTGCCATGCACTCAGCCCATTTCTATTACTCCTTATCGTATGGCACCAGTAGAGTTGAAGGAATTAAAAGAACAACTTCAGGAGCTTTTGGATAAGGTATTCATTCGCCCTAGTGTGTCACCGTGGGGTGCACTAGTGTTTTTTGTTAAGAAGAAGGATGGCTCAATGAGGATGTGCATTGATTATGGACAACTGAACAAGGTAACAGTGAAGAACAAGTATCCCCTACAGCGCACTGATGATTTATTTGATTAGCTCTAGGGAGTGAGGGTGTTCTCGAAGATTGATCTTCGTTCAGGCTATCATCAGCTGAAGATTACAGATTCTGATATTATGAAGACAACATTCAGGACGAGATATGGGCACTATGAGTTTCTTGTGATGTCTTTTGGGCTGACCAATGCCCATCCGCGTTTATGCACTTGATGAACAGTGTGTTCCGGCCATATCTAGATTTTTTTTGTGATCGTGTTCATTAATGAGAGTACACCAGGAGGAGCATGCTCAGCATTTGAGCGTTGTGTTGCAGAGGTTGAGGGAGGATAAATTGTATGCGAAGTTCTCCAAGTGCGAGTTTTGGCTCGAGTCTGTAGCTTTTCTAGGTCATGTGGTGTCTCGTGATGGTATTCAGGTTGACCCGAAGAAGATAGAGGCGGTGCAGAGTTGGCCTAGACCATCCTCAACTATGGCGATCCGGAGTTTCCTTGGTTTGGCGGGGTATTATCGCTGGTTTGTTCAGGATTTTCATCCATTGTTTCTTCTTTGACCAAATTGACGCAGAAGGGTACACCATTTGTGTGGTCGGATAAGTGCGAGGAGAGCTTTCAGAAGCTCAAGACAGCTTTGACCACAACTCCAGTGTTAGTCTTGCCATCAGCTTCAGGTTCATATACCGTATATTGTGATGCATCGAGAGTGTGGATAGGTTGTGTATTGATGCAGGAGGGTAGAGT
The DNA here is from genome assembly GCA_032618575.1 of Nicotiana noctiflora. Taxonomy (NCBI): domain Eukaryota; kingdom Viridiplantae; phylum Streptophyta; class Magnoliopsida; order Solanales; family Solanaceae; genus Nicotiana; species Nicotiana noctiflora. The sequence goes on along the minus strand of JASVEL010003803.1, from coordinate 40,375 downwards.
TATTTCTTATGCTTCTCGTTAGTTGAAGCCTCATGAGAAGAACTACCATGTTCATGATTTAGAGTTAGCTGCCATAGTTCATGCCTTGAAGATTTGGAGGCACTATTTGTACGGCGTGTCTTGTGAGGTATATACTGATCATCGTAGTCTCCAGCATTTGTTCTAATGGAAGGATCTTAATTTGAGGCAGCGGAGGTGGCTTGAGTTGCTCAAGGATTATGACATTACTATTATATATCATTTGGGGAAGGCCAATATAGTGGCTGATGCTTTGAGCCGAAATGCAGTTAGTATGGGCAGCTTGGTATATTCCAGTTGGGGAGAGACCATTTGCATATGATGTTGAGGCGTTGGCCAATCGGCTAGTGAGGTTGGATATTTCAGAGCCCATCAGGGTGTTGGCTTGCGTTGTTTCTCGGTCTTCCTTATATGATCGCATTCGTGAGCACTAGTATGATGACCCACACGTGTTTGTCCTTAAGGATAGAGTTCAGCATGATGATGCTAGAGATGTCACTATTGATGGTGATGGTGTGTTAAGGATGCATGGCCAGATATGCGTGCCCAATGTTGATGGCCTTCGTGAGTTGATATTGGAGGAGGCCCATAACTCGCGGTATTCTATCCATCTAGGTGCCACGAAGATGTATCAGGATTTGAGACAACATTACTGGTGGAGAAGGATGAAAAAGGATATTGTGAGTTATGTAGTACAGTGCCTCAACTGTAAGCAAGTCAAGTATGAGCATTAGAGGCCCGGTGGCATGTTTCAGCGTATTGATATTCTCTAGTGGAAGTGGGAAAGGATCACTATGGACTTTGTTAGTGGACTTCCTCGGACAGCGAGGAAGTTTGATTCAGTTTGGGTGATTGTAGATAGGCTGACCAAGTTAGCTCATTTCATTCCTGTGTGTACTACATACTCCTCTGAGCGGTTAGCAGAGATATGCATTCATGAGATTGCATGGAGTTCCAGTGTCTATCATATCAGACAGAGGTACTCAGTTTACTTCGCAGTTCTGGAGGACATTTCAGCATGAGTTAGACTCACAAGTTGAGTTGAGTACTGCGTTTCATCCTCAGACGGACGAACAATCCGAGCGTACCATTTAGATCTTGGAGGATATGTTGCGCGCTTGTGTTATTAATTTCGGTGGGTCATGGGCTGATTATTTGCCTCTTGCAGAGTTTGCTTATAACAACATCTACCAATCTAGTATTCAGATGGTGCTGTATAAGGCCTTATATGGGAGACGGTGTGGATCTCCAGTTGGTTGGTTTGAGCCCGGTGAGGCTAGGTTGTTGGGGGCAGAGTTGGTCCAGGATGCTTTGGACAAAGTGAAGGTGATTCAGGAGAGACTTCGCACAGCCCAGTCGCTCCAGAAGATTTATGCGGATCGGAAGGTCCGGGATGTGTCTTATTCCGTGGGTGAGAAGGTCTTACTGAAGGTTTTGCCTATGAAAGGCGTCATGATATTTGGGAAGAAAAGAAAGCTCAGTCCGAGATTCATTGGCCCTTTTGAGATTCTTAGGAGGATTGGTGAGGTGTCATATATGCTTGCTTTTCCACCCAGTCTATCAGGAGTTCATCCGGTGTTTCACGTGTCTATGCTCTAGAAGTATGTTGGCGACCCATCGCATGTGTTGGATTTCAGTACAGTTCAGCTTGATTATGACTTGACCTATGATGTGGAGCCTATAACTATATTGGGTCGTCGGGTGCGGAGATTAGGTCTGAGGATATTGCATCAGTGAAGGTTCAGTGGAAAGGCTAGCCCGTGGAGGAGGTCACTTGGGAGATCGAGCAAGAGATGCAAAGCTGATATCCTCACTTATTTGAGTTTCTAGGTATGTTTCTTGACCCGCTCGAGGATGAGCGTTTGCTTAAGTTGGGGAGAATATGATAAATCGGCATGTCATCACGGGAGTTACCACCCTGTTATCCCCTTATTATATTTTTTCATATTTCTATATCTGTATTAGAATCTATCGGATGAATTTGGATTGATTCTAGTTGAAAATAAGGCATATAGCCTTTTAGAATGAAAATTGCTTCTAAAACGTCAACTTGAAGTTGACTATACGATTAGAGGGCTTGGATGTGGATTCTGGTGATTCAGTTAGCTTCGGGAGGTGATTGGTGACTTAGGAGAGCGATCGGAATTGAATTTGGAGGTCCGATGTAGAAATAGGCTTGAATTGGCTAAGTTGGAATTTTGGCGGAATCTGGTTGATAGGTGATATTTTGAAATATTGGCGGAATCCGGTTGATAGGTGAGATTTTGATCCGGGGGTCGGAATGGAATTCCGATAGTTGTCGTAGCTTCGTTAGGTGATTTTGGATATGACTGCAATTTTTCAGGTCATTCGGACATCATTCGGTCAGGTTCTTGAAGGAAAATAGGTTTCTGAAGTTTTGGTTGAAACTTAGGCTTGAATCCGCCTTGATTTGATGGTTTTTGTATTTAATGATGTGTTTTTATGATTGGAACAAGTTCATATCGTGATTTGGAGTAGGTTGGTGGTTTTGGTTGAGGTCCTGGGGGCCTCGGAGGTGTTTCCGAGGGTTAAACGGACCATTTTGATTTGATGAACACATCTCAATTATTGTCATAAATGTTGCAGACGATTGCTCTATACGATCACATAGAAGGTTTGGAGGAGGCTCAGTATTTGTTCAATGCGACCGTGGTCTGGGAGTTGCGATCGCATAGTTGGTGAGTTCAGTGTTTTGCGATCGCAAGATGAGCTATGCGATCGCGTAGTGTATTGGCCAGGGGTCCTAGGTTCTTCAGTTGTTCAATGCGAACGCTGACATAGGTATGCGATCCCGTAGTGTTATTTGATGAAGCAATGCGATCGCAGGGGGCTGAGTGTGATCGCATAAGTCAATTTTGAGAGGTCGGAAAGTTTGTTCTATGCGATTGCAGTAAGGGTGATGCGATTGTATTGTGTTAATTAAATGTCGGACAGGTCAGTTATATTACATTTCATCCGCGAGGGTTTCATAATTTCACCATTGTTGGGCAAGTTTTGAAGCTAGGGGACGAGGGATTGAGAGATTTTCACCAAGATTTTGATTTGAGGTAAGGTTTATGGTCTAATTACGTGATTTTATCCTAGAATCTTCATCTATATCACTGAAAATTGGTGGAATTAAGGTGTAAATTAGGGTTTTGGTTGAAGCCTAAGGAAAATAGAAAATTTATGATTTGAAGGGGAAAATGAACTCCGATTTTGATAAATTTTATATGTATGGACTCGTGGGGAGACGAGGATTTTAAAAATATAGATTTTTTAATTTTTTGAGAAGCGGGCCCGGGGATCGGGTTTTGGCAACTTCGTATTTTTGGGTGTAATTCGAATTATTTCGATTGGGTTATGTTCCTTTAGCCTATTTTGATGTATTCCTATTGGTTTTGCTTAGATTCGGCACCCATGGAGGTTGATTCTTGTGGCAAGGGCATTGCGGGCTAGTTTTCAAGCCAATTCGAGGTGAGTAATGGGTATGGATGATGACCTGAGGGTTTGAAACCCAGGTATATCACTATGTGATACTGTATTGAGGCGAGACATGTACTCTACTGTGAATGCGGGGTCGAATGTGATTGGGGACTATGGCATAGTCCGACTGTATAGTATTATACTGCGTTGATGGCTATAAATGAGCCGGTAAACCTCCTACTTGAATGGTTGTTGATATCTTTGGGCTATGAGCCATGCATTTAGATCCCGTGAGGATCGTTATCATTGCTTCTATGATTATAGCATGTAATCCTGATATCATTCCTAAGCTAAACACTGTCTAAAATGATTTTCCAAACTCTGGTATTTCTGAACACTATTTTCTACTATTACTGTTAAAAAGGATTTCAAAATGATGATTTAATGTGCATGTGAGGCTTGCATTACATGTAGCTGGACTGGTAGTGGATCGGGCTGCACGCCGCAGTATATCACTGATATTGCGCTTGGGCTGTAGGAGCTCCTCCGGAGTCTTAACCCCCATAGTGAGCGCGAATACTCAAAGGGGTCGAGCTACCGCTGAGTGGTCATATTCATGCATCTGCATTGCATTTAGACATATCTTTTGTATTGTCTTATCTGTCATTGCTCTATCTGTGATCTATACTGCTGAAAAGGATAAAATAGAATTATTACATAACGTTTCTTAGTGGTTTACTGGATATTTTTACCTTCAATATCTTTATTCGTGCTTATTACCACTAAGTTGGAAGTAGTCACACTACTCCCTGCACTTTGTGTGCAGATCCAGGTACTTCACAGCAGGGTTGGCTTCCCAGCTGCTCAAGAGCATTTTACGGATTGTCGAGGTAGCTGCTTGGCGTCCGCAGGACCCGACCTTCCATGTTATCTTTTCTTGATTTTCTGCATGTTGTCTTACACTTATGTATTCAGTTCTATTATGACACTCTGGTAGAGGCTCCTGACTCGTGACCCCGGATTCTGTGGGGGAATATTATGTTATGTTGGGATATCTTCACAGCTTATGCTAGATCTTTATACTTTTCTTAATCTGTTGATGCTTTAAAAGTAAAGTGAAAGATGGTAGCTCGATATTTTGAAAGATGGGTCAGGCTGGCCTAGCAATGTGGTGGGCACCATCACGACCGGGTTTTGGGGTCGTGACATAGGTATAAGTTACTTGAGCTGGTTAAGATGGGCCAAAATTTGGGTCATAGCCAACCCGGTCAATTCTTATCAAACTTTAATTAATATGTGTTATTTTCTTATGAGTTAATTAATTATCAAATAAGATATTTTTCTTTTGTTATAGTCATATATAACATATCAAACCAAAAAAGAACTATTTTAAAGATATTTTTAACAAAGTTACTTAGGTATCATTTTGAGCTAAAAATCATTCAAACTTTAGATGGGTTGAGATGGACTAGATCAAAATAGACTAGTTTAACAAAGGGCCTTTTTCACGTTTAGCCCGCGCCAGAAGCAAGAAAAATATATAAAATTTATATATTTTTACATATAACACACAAAATATACATTTTTCTATTATTATTTTGTTAGCAACTATACGGACTATTTTTCCTTAAACTTAAATGGGCAGGACCGGTGCAACTTAGATGAGTTGGCGGTGCCAAATAAATTTGTACTCAAATTATCACCCATATATACTTAACTAGTTTTTGTTGGAAAGATTTGTTGATAGTATTGCCTGGAAATGATTCCATGTCCAAAGTTAACTCTTTCACTCGGTCTCTAGCAGGGATTAAAGGTAAGTGTCAAGCAAATAAGAACCTGTGTTTACATGCAAACTCAGAAAACTCAACACGTTACAATCTCTTCTCCTTTTAATTGACAATAACCGTGAATTACATTTTCCCATCTACTTCTACACTCTCTATATATACTCTACTTTATCTAAATGGGGATTCACAATTTAAATGTTATAAGTTTTTAGCAGAGAGAGGGAGTTTTCAAATGTATACATATGTCTCAATTAATCTATCTTTATTTTGTTTTAAATACATATATATAAGGTTTGATGTGAAGTTTGAGCTCTATCAAATCAGTAATAGTGAAATTCGCGAACTCATTGTCAGATTCGTCACTGACTCTTAAGATTTTGATGTGAAGTCTGAGTTCTGTCAAATCAGTAATACTGAAATTCGCGAATACATTAATGGATTCGTCACTATAGCTCCTAATTGTTAGTTCTTTCCGTTCATCTTAACATAAACGTAAATGTCTCAGAATAATCAACCCCGCCATGGCTCGCATCGAGTGTCCAGGGCTACAACAGCCGTCACATTGAGTGGTTCACTCTTGGTTCTTTGCGGCTTAACGCTGGCAATCACCGTCGTTTTCCTAGTTGTTGCAACCCCTTTGTTGTTGCTGTTCATTCCTCTTCTTATTCCAGCTATGATATCAATTTTCTTAATCCTTGTTGGGTTCTTTTCTTCTGGAGGTTTTGGTGCTACTGCAACTTTTGTTTTCTATTGGATGTACAGGTACGCTACCCGAAAGCAGATTTAGACGGTGTAATCAGAGGCAGATCTAGCTTGTAATTAATCGATTGCTCAGACCATGTATGTCTACTAAATAATTCATGAATTCAAAATTTATTGTAAAATTTTTAATTTGAGTTCGTTATAGAAGTTCACAAGCTTCAAAATCTTGGATGTTCTGACTTCACCTCGGTCAATCTATAATTTTACTATTATTGAGTTGTGGAAAAAAGAACAAAAAGTTTGATCTTAATTCCCAAGGGAAGCCCAGTGAGATAATACATAAAAGATAATACATAAAGTAACCATCAAACTTATCCGAAAAAATTATTTATACACCTAAACTTTACAGGTGACATTTTACCCCACTCTTCTAAACTTATGTGAATTTAATACCCCCTCTGCGCAAAATGTGTAGTTAACGTAGTAGCTGCGCGTGAAGGCAAAAAAACAAAAAATTAAAACTAATTTACAGGTCCATGTGTCACTTTTTAATAGAATATTATAACTAATTAACTTAATATTATTTTTTTCTCTTAATATTATTTTTTTCTCTTTTATTTTTCATTTTTTTAACATGAAAATATTATGTTAAATTTTTTTTTTCTAGTTTTACAAAATTTATTTTTGCAATTTTTACACAAAAAAAATCTTTAAAAAGAATTGAAACAATGAAGAAAAAAATATTTTTCAAAAACAAAAATATTTTGTTGGAAACATTTTCTTCACTTTTTAAAAAACGAAAAATATTTTGTTAAAACTTTTTTTTTCGTTTTTACTATTTTTTCAAATTTTACAAAAAACAAGTTTTTTCAATTTTTAAACTGAGTAGATACTGAAAAGATTTTGCAAAATAAATTGTAATAACTTACAAAAATTATTTTTTTAATAAAATATTTTTGTTTTTTAAAAACTGAAGAAAATATTATTCCAGCAAAGTATTTTTGTTTTTGAAAAATGTTATTTTTTTTAGTTTTTAAAGATTTTCTTTTTGTAAAAACTGTTTTTTTTTTAACATAAAAAATAAATTTCATTTTGTTAAAATATTTTGTTTTTGAAAAATTTAAAAACTTATTTTCAACAAAATATTTTTGTTTTGTAAAAATATATATTTTTTATTTTTTTAAAAAATTGTTTTTTAAAAACTGGGAAAACAAATTTGTAAAAATAGATTTTTCTTTTTTTTGTTTTTTTAACATAATATTTTTATTTTTTAAAAATTAAATTTAAAAAAAATAAAAAAATTGAAAATAGGGTCTTTATGGCGTGTGTAAACACAGCCACCGCAAGACTTGGTTCAGTTTTTTTAAGGGGGGTATTAAATTCAGTTAAATTTAGAATAGTGGGGTAAAAGGTCGCCCGTAAAGTTTAGGTGTGTAAATGGATTTTTTCGGACAAGTTTGATGGGTACTTTATGTATTATCTCTATTTTTATTGGGCTTTGTTATTCTTAAACAGCCTTACACCATATTAGTAGAAATGGCGTGGGATAGCCACTTTTTAACATGTTATTAATGGTACAATGTGGGTCGGGCCAGCACGGGATCAGATCGGGACCGCAGGCCAAATGGACCTATTGGGTTTTAGTGGGCTGGTCCCAAATAGTACTCAAGGCCCGTGGCGGGCCGATCTTGTTCAAGTAGCCCACGAGCATGTGACCGCTAAACCCGGGACCAGCAGGCGGACCTGAGCCGGTTCAACCGGGCCTCAACGGCTATAATTTAAAAAAACATTAAAATGACCAATGGCCAGATTTTAAAATTTAGCTGTTGGCCTTCAAAATATAGCCGTTTGGGACTTTAAAAAAATATCCATTAGGCCCCCAAACTTTATATAATTATATTTTTCCCAATTCTCAATTATAAATACCCCCTTATTCTTACATTTTTACTCACCAATTGTCATGACCCCAAAACCCCGGTCATGATGGCGCCCAACATAACGCTAGGCAAGCCCGACCATGTTTTCCATATTTCCAGCCAATTATCAATTAATACTGATCAATTAAAGTTAATATCTTGTTTTTATAACAAAACAACAAGTGTGAAAACGAAATATACAAAATATAGCCCAATGATCTCTGTGTCACAAGTCTGAGCCTCTAACAGATGGAAAATATCATATACAATCCAAGTCTAGGCATAATAGTAAAAGACATAATGATAGGGAAGGGAGAGATCGGGTCCTGCGGACGCCGGTAGCTACCTCGAAGTCTCCTCGGAATAACAGAAATGTAGCAGCTGCAGTAGCTCAACTGCCCTCCTGAACACCTGTATCTGCACATAAAGTGTAGTGGAGTGAGGTGAGTATCTTTCAACTCAGTGAGTAATAATAATAAATAACAATTGAAAATAATAACACCTGTACTATCACTAAACTGTTCTAAAAATAACCTCACCGGTAAGTCATCTCTACAGTGATAAATCCAATTCCAGTCCACAATTGTCTCACAATGATCCCACACTGACCTATTCCTCACTCATACTACTGCGGCATGCAGCCCGATCGAATATATATGTATATATAAATATAATGTTGCGGGGTGCAGCCCGATCTAATATATATAGCGTTGCGGCGTGCAGCCCGATCCAATATATATAGGGTTACGGCGTGCAGCCCGATCCAATATATATATATATATATATATATATATATATAGTGTTGCGGCGTGCAGCCCGATCCAATATAAATAGTGCGCTTACTAGGGGTATGTGCAGACTCCGAGGGGCTCCTTCAGCCCAAACGTTATGATATTACGGTGTGCAGTCCGATCCACATATATATTACTGCGGCGTGTAGTCCGATCCAATATATATAGCGCTGTGGCGTGCAGCCCGATCCAATATATGTATATAATGCTGCGGCGCGCAGCCCGATCCAATACATATATGTATGTATATATAATGCTGCAGCATGCAGCCCGATCCAATATTTGTATATGTATATACTGCTGCGGCGTGCAGTCCGATCCGATATATATGTCAATACCTCACAGCGGACCCTATCTCAGTCAATATAAACTTGGCCTCTCGGGCCCACTCAGCTAGAATAGGGTACCCCACCCCATGTAGTCTCACTTAGAGTACACATCAAGTACTGGCTCATGATATGCTATACAACTATGAATACGGCTGAGTGTATGTGTCCAACATGATATAAGGGTCACTTAGCTCTACAGGCTTCCCTAATACTCTACAGATCGGCACAAGGCCCCAAACACGGCTACTAGCCCAAAAACACAGATATAAGCTTAATCTCAATCATTATACACAGTAAACTATCAGTCGGGAAGGACCAAGTCCATATCCCCTGTCACAATACCACCACGCCCGTCACATGACGTGTGTTTCATCTCAGTATAACACTGTATAGTGCAAGTACGGGGTTTCAAACCCTCAGTACATCATTTACTACCACCACTCACCTCGAATCGGTAAAAGTCCTAGCTCGCCTTGCGCTTGCCTCGCAAATCAACCTCCTCGGATGCCAAATCTGATCAAAATCAATAAGAATACATCAAAAATAGGCTCAATAACACAACCCAATCGATATAACTCGATTTACACCAAAGCCCACGAAGTTGCCAAAATCTGACTCTCGGTACGCTTCTCGAAAAATTATAAAAGTTACATTTTTCAGATCCTTATCTCAACACGAGTCCATGCATATAAAGTTTATCAAAAATCGAGCTCCGTTTGCCCATTCAAATCGATGAATTTCAATATCCCAGGCTTAGAGCAAAAAATCTCCATTAATACACCCCATACCTCCATTTTCAAGTGTTAAATTCATAATTTATCAATGTAAAATCATAAATTAAGTCCATAGTTATTTACCTGAAAAACCCTCTCGATTTACTCCTTAAAATCGCCCACCGCCTCTTAAAACCAAGCGCTAAATGTGTTATGACTTATGAAATTTCGACCCCTTCTGTTTTTAACACAGATACGATTTCCGCTTCTGCGGTCTTGGACTCGCACCTGCGAGTCCCCTTCTGCGACAAATTTGTCGCTTCTATGATCCTCACTTAACCCTCCATTTTCGCTTCTGCGGTCCAGGTTTCGCACCTGCGAGACCGCTTAAGCGAGTATTTCTTTGCTTCTGCGCAACAGTCCCACTCGACCCCACTTCGCTTCTGCGAGCCCGCTCCTGCGAGTTTCTAGCCGCTTCTGCGGAATTGCCTGCCCTGGTCCAAATTCTCTTCCGCGAGACAAATATCACCCCCGTGGATCCGCTTATGCGGTTACCCATCCGCAGAAGTGAAAACACCAGGAGCCAAAATCTCACACCTGCTATAACTTCAAAACTCTCCAGTTTAACCTCCCGAAACATCCCGAGGCCCCCGGGACCCCAACCAAAAGCACAAATACCTCACATTACCTCATTCAAACTTGCTCGTAACATAAAAACACCATCAAAAACATCCAAATCACTACTTTCTCACGGATTCAAGCCTAATTTTAATAAAAACTTCCGAAACCAACATTCGATCTAAAACCCGACCTAACCACCTCCGAATGACATGAAATTTTGCATGCATATCCAAAATCACCTAACGGAGCTACTGCAACTCTCGGAATTTTATTCCAAGCCCCGGATCTAAATCTCACCTACCGTTCGAAATTCGCCAAAATTCAACCTTAGCCAATTCAAGCCTAAAACTACACCGGACCTTCAAATTCAATTACGATCACTCTCCTAAGCCATAAATGACCTCTCAAAGCTAACCGAATTATCAGAATTCGATTCCGCGCTCTCTAACTCATGAGTCAATATTCAGTTGACTTTTCCCAACTATTCCTTCTTCTTAGAGACTATTTATCTCATTTCCAACCAAAATCGATCCGAATTGACTCAAACTCACCAAACACACATATTGAAACATGAACAAGCATACAACGGGGAAAACGGGGTGATAACTCACATGATGACGGGCCGGGTCATCACATTCTCCCCAACTTAAGCAAACGCTCGTCCTCGAGCGGACCAAGAGGTTTACTAGAAGCAACCCAATAGCTGAATGACCTTACCAAGCATATATTCGAGGCGATCCCACGTCACCCTATCTCACATAATTCCGATACACACTATTGCTGGAATTTCACAGCCCATCCGAACCATAGACTACATTGTACTTTCTGAAATCACATACCAAATCCTAATCCCATGCCTAAACTCAGGATACACACGAACCAACTATAATAACCCATACTCGCCACTCCCGGTGAGACCATATCATATACTACACCACCCAAACCCTCGAGGTGATTGCATCTACCTATAGCAATTGCCCGCAATAACCAAATACCAATAGAAGAACCCTTTTTTTTTTGCTAAAGCCTTATTCCAACACATTAATATACTGGCCACGGCAACCAAAACACGCGATATATCGAATCCATCTCTCAAGTCAAACATTCATGAATCTATTTCCCTTTTGACTGATACCACAACAGCTCTCGGAGCTAAACCTCAATATTACTTTTCTAACCAGTTGAAATCGCATATGTTCACACTCAATAATGACTCCAATGGTTCTTTCGATTGTAATACACTGCACTGGTGATATGACACCTCAACACCGGCCTAAGCCGCGACGAGCACAACACAGGCTCCAATAAGAAATGTCTGAACATACTCAAATCATAACAGCTGACTCAAACAAAAGAGCTATAATTCAATTCCTCCGTACCATCATAACATAGGACTGAGATCCCGTCTCACATCATAGAGTACCTGAATCCTCCTCGAAATGTCATAACATCACGTGGCCTTGCCATGACTCATGATTCTATCCAAACACTATTACTCATGAAGCCCCTCAAGTCACCACGTTCAAAACGGTCAGCCACACACATATTTAGGTCTGAACTAAAGCAATCAATCACACCCGCGGTGACACAATTAATAAATACTATCAAATCCTGAAAGGACACAACCGATGTGCTATTCCCCAAGCGGTACCCAATACAGACTTTTCCTTAGAAGCCAGAAAGTATTGTATACAAGGTAACATATAGGAAACTATTTTCCACATCACACTGTTGCGGCGTACAACCCGCTCCAATAACATACCTGTGGTGACGTGCCACCCGATCCAGATACCATACCTGTGGCAGCGTACCACTCGATCCAGATACCATACCTGTGGTGGCGTGCCACCCGATCCACGCATAAATCTAGCAAAAGGGAATGCACATCGAGTCAAGTTGATTATTAAAATGGACATATATAGCCTCCAGTTCGGCCACAAGAAACACATCCGACAAAGTTCCTCAATACCAAAACTGAATCAATGGCAGAGACCTCTGTACTGACATCCACCACGAAGGGCCAACTGATAGAGCAATACCTACCAGCCGTTCGCTGGTCCTAGGGTACATCTACCCTGCTGGAACATAATCTGATGCACTCAGCTACGCAATTTGTGACATTTTCCAACATAGTCCATATCGTATTAGTCTAGACAACCTGACTTATGACAACCAGTCTACAATCATATGTCATAACTCAAATTCATCATATCAAGTAAAGAGAGAGCCATTTAGGGCTTCCGATTTCCAACAACCGCTAAACGGTGCCGATACGCACGATATACCACCATTGCATAGGCGGATTACAAGAATTTCTAGTCTACAACACATATATAGAACACAAAGCGCTATGCCTGATTCCACACTCCACCGTACGAATACATAACATGCATCAAGCGTCCATTCATACCATGAAAGTCATTCAAAAATTTCACTATGCCATCAATGACTCGATTATTACAGTCGATCCAACAAGAGAATACCGTAATACCACCGGATATTATCAGTTTACGTTACCTTGCCCTTTTTGAACATATATCCCGTCAAATCACTAGAATAGTAATACCTTTTTCCTTAATCATCAGAAAGGTTGATTCTTAGATTATCTGCAGCCGCCCGCGCTGCTTGAGAGTTTTAATGACTTCCCATATAATATGAACTGATCTCAAAACCCTGAACATGCCATTATCAACTTTTCATAACACATCGCATACACCCTACCACACTAAGATACATGGAGACTTATATCCCTATCCTACGCCGCAAACATTGACACACTCAACTAGTCAAGGACCTTCATGATCCCATATAGAATAAAATTCATTACACATTCCATGCTTCGCATACCAACAAGAAATATACTCATTTTCAAACGACGGTAAAACACATCATGAATTCTTTCTCCCAATTCCATTGCACAACTAAACTGCCAGGACTGAGTCATTCTACCCACATCGAGCTACGCAACTGCCAACACTCAAGAGCTTTACTGCACAATACCTGCAAGACTCATTAATTCAAACACGTACCATGAATTACTCGTGTCTTTATCATATTGTTTCGGTTTATTATCGAGCTATTCCATTTATCCTAATTTTCTTTCTAATTCATCTTTAATTTAATATTCTCTTTTGCTGAAGCATCACAATACCTCAACTCAGGTTACCACACGAGACTCATACACAAGACTACACTGTCTAAAACTCACAGGCTGCTGAATACTCTCTCAAATGTTTCCCAGAAGTACCACCTTCTACAATACTTCATTTTGAAGAACTTCCTGCAATTCTGAATTCGTTATCATCACTTTCCCATACGGATGACTAAAAACCCATGATTAACATAACATATCACAAGTCTTGATCCCTTCTAATGCAACCATCGTTTCTAGCTACATACACAACCTTAAGACACCTGACTTGTTACAAGCAAAAATCTTGAACACCGCAAGACCATTATCGGGCGTCATTCACCCTTATTCAGTTGTAATTCAGCTGTCTTATTGATAGATCCACTCATGCCTTGTTAGAACTCTGACACCGCAGAACATTATTACATACAGATACAAATAGCTATCTTTGTTTACTATACACCGAGCATTCATTATCAACATCAGCTCCAAAACATCCTAATATTTCTTCACATCTACGATGCACCATGCAACCTTTACCAAAATTCCCAACGTACTTAGAGACAGAATCAACATAGCACACAACCGTGCAATCGGCTAATCAATAGCAACCTCCCCAACTTGGCTCGAAGCCATATATCAAAGTACTTTTAACCACTCATAGCATTATTATTCAAATGACGCCACAATGTTATAGGGAGATTAAACTCAAGTCATTTACTAGCTTTGGCAGAGACTCGAATCATCATAAATCTTAACACTTCTGCAATTCTTGCATTTATACACACACAACCATTAAGCCTACTCTTTAGGTGACAAAACCTTTTCTAAGTCCCAAATTTTCCAGAAATTTTGACAGAGTTTCCTATGTAACTTAGCCTATCCACATGCTAGAGAATCACCAAAACCATCCTAACAATACATCTGCAACTCGACAAGACATCACAATGCGTATCAACAACATAAATCTGAATACTACATGAATTATATTATCAGAATTAGTACATGAACATGCGCTGGACCTGCTCAAATCATAACGTATGTCAAATACCTTTCACCACAATACTCATAGCATAACCAATTTAGTCTTCTTGAGTTACTACCATACGTAGTGCACTTTACATTTCCACTAAGAGGCATGAACATATCCACAACGCCCATAGCTAGATGCTATACAATGGATCATAATAAAAGTCAAACACCTAACAACTCACCCATTATCAAACCGCCATTACCTCAATTAGGGACAATACTGGTCATATAAATTTTATCATACCAGCTCGCAAAATCAGCACCTCGGTGCTCAAGCCATAGACAAAAATCCGGCCTCAAGTCCTTCCGACTGGCCCAGCATGAACTCACGGAAGTTATATCTCTCCCCTTGACCGGGGAATCACAAGCCATCAAGGCAAATATTTTACTAAGCACTCGAGTGCACACATCAATGTGCAGAAGGAATTTCAAGAATCATTCCTCAAGCTGAATCAAGTACGCACGATAAGAATTTCAAGAATTTGAAGCTTTCCTAAAAAGTTTGCAGCCTCCCAAGGATAAGCACATGCGTCCCCGTACCGATCCACGAGACTCTACCAACTGGCTCATGACTCACGAGACCTGTTAAACTACGCTCTGATACCAACTTGTCACGACCCCAAAACCCCAGTCATGATGGCGACCAACACAATGCTAGGCAAGCCCGACCATGTTTTCCATATTTCCAGCTAATTAATAATTAACATTGATAAATTAAAATTGATAGCTTGTTTTCATAACAAAACAACAAGTACGGAAACGAAATACACAAAATACAGCCCAACGATCTCAGTGTCACAAGTATGAGCCTCTAACAGATGGAAAATATCCTATACAATCCAAGTCTAGGCAGAATAGTAAAAGACATAATGATAGGGAAGGGAGAGATCGGGTCCTGCGAACGTCGGCGGCTGCCTCGAAGTCTCCTTGGAATAACAGAAATGTAGCAACTGCGGTAGCTCAATTGCCCTCCTAAACACCTGTATATACACATAAAGTGTAGTGGAGTGGGGTGAATATCTTTCAACTCAGTGAGTAATAATAATAAATAACAACTGAAAATAAGAACACATGTACTGTCACAAAACAGTTGTAAGAATAACCTCATAGGTAAATCACTCTACAGTGATAAAGCCAATTCCAGTCCACAATTGTCTCAGAATGATCCCACACTGACCTAGTCCTCACTCATACTGCTGGGGCATGCAGCCCAATCCAATATATATGTGTATATATATATAATGCTCCGGCGTGCAGCCCGATCCACTATATATAGCGCTGCGGCGTGCAGCCCGATCTAATATATATAGCGCTGCGACGTGCAGTCTTATCTAATATATAGATATAATGCTGCAGCGTGCAACCCGATCCAATATATATAGTGCGCTAACTAGGGGTGTGTGCAGACTCCGGAGGGGCTCCTTCAGCCCAAGTGCTATGATACTGCGGTGTGCAGTCCGATTCACATATATATTACTGTGGCGTGCAGTCTGATCCAATATATATAGCACTACGGCATGCAGCCTGATCCAATATATATATATATATATAATACAGCGGCGCGCAGCCCGATCCAACATATATATGTATGTATATATAATGCTGCGACGTGCAGCCCGATCCAATATATGTATATGTATATACTGTTGCGGCGTGTATCCCAATCCGGTATATATGTCAATACCTCACAACGAGTCCTCGACCCTATCTCAGTCAATACAGACTTGGCCTATCAGGCCCACTCAGTTAGAATAGGATATCCCACCCCAGGTAGTCTCACTCAGAGTACACATCTAGTATTGGCTCATGATATGCTATACAGCTATGAATACAGCTGAGTGTATGTGTCCAACATGATATAAGTGTCACTTAGCTCTACATGCTTCTCTAATACTCTACAGATCGGCACAAGGCCCCAAACACGGCTACTAGCCCAAATACACAGATATAAGCTCAATCTCAGTCATTATACACAGTAAACTATCAGTCAGGAAGGACCAAGTCCAAATCCGTAGTCATAATACCACCACGCCCATCACATTATGCGTGTTTCATCTCAGCATAAAACTGTATAGTTCAAGTACGGGGTTTCAAACCCTCAGTACATCATTTATTACCACCACTCATCTCGAATCGGCAAATGTCCTAGCTCGCTTTGCGCTAGCCTCGCAAATCAACCTCCTCGGATGCCAAATCTAATCAAAATCAATAAGAATACATCAAAATAGGCTCAATAACACAACCGAATCGATATAACACGATTTCCACCAAAACCCACGAAGTTGCCAAAATCTGACTCTCGGTATGCTTCTCGAAAAATTACAAAAGTTACATTTTCCGAATCCTTATCTCAACACGAGTCCATGCATATAAAGTTTATCAAAATCGGACTCCGTTTGCCCATTCAAATCGATGAATTTCAATTTCCCAGGCTTAGAGCAAAAAACCTCCATTAATACACCCCCATACCTCCATTTTCAAGTGTTAAATTCATAATTTATCAACGTAAAATCATAAATTGAGTCCATAGTTGTTTACCTGAAGAACCCTTTCGATTTACTCCTTAAAATTGCACAAGCCGTCTCTTAAAACCAAGCCCTAAGTGTGCTATGACTTATGAAATTTTGACCTCTTCTGTTTTTAACACAGACACGATTTTCGCTTCTGCGGACTTGGACTCGCACCTGCGAGTCTGCTTCTGCGACAAATTTGTCACTTCTGCGATCCTCACTTAACCCTCAATTTTCGCTTCTGCGGTCCAGCTCTCACACCTGCGAGACCGCTTAAGCGAGTATTTCTTCGCTTCTGTCCAACAGTCCCACTCGACCCCACTTCGCTTCTGCGGCCAAGGGCTCGCTTCTGCGAGCCCGCTCCTGCGAGTCTCTAGCCGCTTCTGCGGAATTGCCTACCCTTGTCCGAACTCGCTTCTGCGAGAAAAATATCACCCCTGCGGATCCGCTTCTGCGGTTCCCCATCCGCAGAAGCGAAAACACCAGAAGCCAAAATCTCAGACCTTCTGTAACTCCAAAATTCTCAAGTTTAACCTCACAAAAACATCCCGAGGCCCCCGGGACCCCAACCAAAAGCACAAATACCTCACATTACCTAATTCAAACTTGCTCGCAACATAAAAACAGCATTGTATGAGCTACAATTTGACCTTATAATAATTAGAGTGGATTAGGCATCCCTCTCGACCCAAGTTCACGCAACAAGCGTCGAGGCCTCCCTCGACCAGCGTGAACGCCATAAGTGGCGAGGCCGCCCTTGACTGCAAGACATTATCCGTATCTGCCTAAAAGTTTTGGCCAGGGTCGACGCCTTGCGAGTACGCCCGCAAGTGATCTCCTGACACGGACCCGATCTCAAAGAAAAGTCAACTGGTATGACTAAGGTTTATAAATACCGAGGCAATCATCAAAAAGGGGGTTCCACTATCACCCCATGGGGGCTCTAAAAAATACAGAGTACAACACAGAGTGAGAACCCAATATCAAAAATACAGAATATACGTGGATCCATAAAAACACGATTGTAAGGATTTGAACCTCTTCATGGAGAGGCAGATTAACCCATTATCATGAATAAATATCACTGAATATTTCCTATTACCTCTACGTTTATCCTCATTATCTTTTTCCCTTACTGAATTTCAGATACGTTACGACCTGCTATGATTGGCCCTCTATTTTTAATAATTGTTTTAGGTTCATAAATGTTCATAAACATTCTAGGTAAAACAATTTGGCGCCGTCTGTGGGGATTTCACAACAAGATCGCGTAGCTTTTACTAAACTGGGACTCAGGCCATGAGCCTTCGCTAATTAAAATGTTCAACGACAGTTGAAGTAAAACTCGGTCTATGAGCCCTCGACTCAAAACAATCAACAAAGTTCAACTACGGTTGAACTAGGACACAGGCAACGACCCTTCGCCAATTAAAATGTTCAACGATAGTTGAAGTAAAACTCGGGCTATGAGCCCTCGACTCAAAAAAATCAACAAAGTTCAACTACGGTTGAACTGGGACTCAGGCCACGAGCCTTCGCCAATTACAATGTTCAACGACAGTTGAAGTAATACTCGGGCTATGAGCCCTCAACTCAAAAGAATCAACATAGTTCAACTACGGTTGAACTGGGACTCAGGCCACGAGCCTTCGCCAATTAAAATGTTCAACGATAGTTGAAGTACAACTCGGTCCATGAGTCCTCGACTCAAAAGAATCAACAAAGTTCAATTACGGTTGAACTGGGACTCAGGCCACGAGCCTTCGCCAATTAAAATGTTCAACGACAGTTAAAGTAAAACTCGGGATTTGAGCCCTCGACTCAAAAGAATCAACAAAGTTCAACTACGGTTGAACTAGGACTCAGGCCATGAGCCTTCGCCAATTAAAATGTTCAACGACAGTTGAAGTAAAACTCGGGCTATAAGCCCTCGTCTCAAAAGAAGTAACAAAGTTCAACTACGGTTGAACTGGGACTCAGGCCACGAGCCTTCGCTAATTAAAATGTTCAACAACAGTTAAAGTAAAACTCGGGCTATGAGCCCTCGACTCGAAAGAATCAACAAAGTTCAACTACGGTTGAATTGGGACGCAGGCCACGAGCCTTCGCCAACCAAAATATCCAACGACAGTTGAAGTAAAACTCGGGCTATGAGCCCTCGACTCAAAAGAATCAACAAAGTTCAACTACGGTTGAATCGGGACTCAGGCCACGAGCCTTCGCCAATTAAAATGTTCAACGACAATTGAAGTAAAACTCGGGCTATGAGCCCTCGACTCAAAAGAATCAACAAAGTTCAACTACGGTTGAAATGGGACTAAGGCCACGAGCCTTCGCCAATTAAAATGTTCAACGACAGTCGAAGTAAAACTCGGTCTATGAGCCCTCGACTCAAAAGAATCAACAAAGTTCAACTACGGTTGAACTGGGACTCAGGCCATGAGCCTCCGCCAATTAAAGTTTTCAAAGACAGTTGAAGTAAAACTTGGGCTATGAGCCCTCCACTCAAAAGAATCAACAAATTTCAACTACGGTTGAACTGGGACTTAGGCCACGAGCCTTCGCCAATTAAAATGCTCAACGACAGTTGAAGTAAAACTCAGGCTATGAGCCCTCGACTAAAAATAATCAGTAAAGTTCAACTACGGTTGAACTAGGACTCAGGCCACGAGCCTTCGCCAATTAAAATGTTCAACGATAGTTGAAGTACAACTCGGTCCATGAGTCCTCGACTCAAAAGAATCAACAAAGTTCAACTACGGTTGAACTGGGACTAAGGCCACTAGCCTTCGCCAACTTAACTCAACGTCAGTTGAAGTAATACTCGGGCTATGAGCCCACAACTCTAAAGAATCAATAAAGTTCAACTACGGTTGAACTGGGACTCAGGCCACGAGCCTTCGCCAACTTAATTCAACATAAGTTGAAGTAATATTCGGGCTATGAATCCTCGACTCAAAAGAATCAACAAAGTTCAACTACGGTTGAACCGGGACTCAGGCCGCGAGCCTTCGCCAACTTAATTCCAACGACAGTTGAAGTAAAACTCGGGCTATGAGCCCTCGACTAAAAATAATCAGTAAAGTTCAACTACGGTTGAACTAGGACTCAGGCCACGAGCCTTCGCCAATTAAAATGTTCAATGATAGTTGAAGTAAAACTCGGGCTATGAGCCCTCGACTCAAAAGAATCAACAAAGTTCAACTACGGTTGAACCGGGACTCAGGCCACGAGCCTTCGCCAATATATATTCAACGACAATTGAAGTAAAACTCGGGCTATGAGCCCTCGACTCAAAAGAATCAACAAAGTTCAACTACGGTTGAACTGGGACTCAGGCCATGAGCCTTCGCCGTATTAATCCAACCTCAGTTGAATTAACACTCGGGCTACGAGCCCTCGACCCAAAAGAATCAACAAAGTTCAACTACGGTTGAACTGGGTGTCAACCCACGAGCCTTCGCCAATTAAAAAGTTCAACGACAATTGAGGTAAAACTCGGGCTACGAGCCCTCGACTCAAAAGAATCAACAAAGATCAACTACGGTTGAACTGGAACTCAGGCCACGAGCCTTCGCCAATTAAAATGTTCAACGACAGTTGAAGTAAAACTCGGTCTATGAGCCCTCGACTCAAAAGAATCAACAAAGCTCAACTACGGTTGAACTGGGACTCAGGCCACGAGCCTTCGCCAATTAAAATGTTCAACGACAATTGAAGTAAAACTCGGGCTATGAGCCCTCGACTCAAAAAAATCAACAAAGTTCAACTACGGTTGAACTGGGACTCAACGACAGTTGAAGTAAAACTCGGGCTATGAGCTGTCGACTCAAAAAAGATCAACAAAGTTCAACTACGGTTGAACTGGGACACATGCCATGAGCCTTCGCCAACATAAATTCAACGACAGTTGAAGTAAAACTCGGACTATGAGTCCTCGACTCAAAAAATAAATCAACAAAGTTCAACAATGGTTGAACTGGGACTCATGCCACGAGCCTTCGCCAATTAAAATGTTCAACGACAGTTGAAGTAAAACTCGGGCTATGAGCCCTCGACCCAAAAGAATCAACAAAGTTCAACTACTGTTGAACTGGGTGTCAACCCACGAGCCTTCGCCAATTAAAAAGTTCAACGACAATTGAGGTAAAACTCGGGCTACGAGCCCTCGACTCAAAAGAATCAACAAAGATCAACTACGGTTGAACTGGAACTCAGGCCTCGAGCCTTCGCCAATTAAAATGTTCAACGACAGTTGAAGTAAAACTCGGGCTATGAGACCTCGACTCAAACGAATCAATAATGCTCAAATACGGTTGAAGTGGGACACAGGCCACGAGCCTTCGCCAATTAAAATGTTCAATGACAATTGAGGTAAAACTCGGGCTATGAGCCCTCGACTCAAAAGAATCAACAAAGTTCAACTACGGTTGAACTGGAACTCAGGCCACGAGCCTTCGCCAATTAAAATGTTCAACGACAGTTGAAGTAAAACTCAGGCTATGAGACCGCGACTCAAACGAATCAATAATGTTCAACTATGGTTGAAGTGGGACTCAGGCCACGAGCCTTCGCCAATCAAAATATTCAATGACAGTTGAAGTAAAACTCGAACTATAAGCCCTCGACTCAATAGAATCAACAAAGTTCAACTATGGTTGAACTGGGACTCAGGCCACGAGCCTTCGCCAATTAAAAATTCAACGACAGTTGAAGTAAAACTCGGGCTATGAGCCCTCGATCCAAGATTACTAATGACCATGTGAAAGGAAAACATATAGCGCATCGAGCAATAAGCGAACAGAAGAAATAGGGGGAATTTCCCCCTTAAATTAAAACAGACGGATACGGGCCACGCCCGTCCGCTCCGAAGCAAGCATTGTCTAAAGTAAACCACAACAATCAATCAAATATAAAGAAAAGGAAGAAAAAATAGCCACACATGGCAACAATCAAAGAAGACATTATCAACTAATCATCAATTAACTGGGGATTGCCAATACCGCCATCCGCCCCAGTCCCATAATTTGCTGACCTGCGCCGCTCCGTCGCCAGTTCCGCCCCCGCTGGCCTCCGCTGTGCCCCCATCATTCCCAGCCTCGGCCATGCTCCCACTAGGGAAATCGTCATTATCGGGTTTCGCGGCATCAAAGCCGCATTCCTGACAGGCCTCTCGCGCCCTCTGGCCCGCCTGCTCGAAGGTATCCTCAGTAATCAGGCCGGCCTCGAGCAGATGTTTGTATATGTCCCGTTGCGCTTCGGCGTAAACCCAAACTTCACGGGAGCTACCCATGCACGCGGACTGTTACTAGATGCGCCGATTCTCCTGTTCAAGGAGTGCAATCTGCCCCGTGACATCCTGAGCATTCCCCTCCAGTGTCCTGATCCGCTCCTCGAGGCCGCTCTCCCTGAAAGCGGCGGCAGCTCTCACCAACGACAGTTGGAAATCGTTGGCACGGATGATCCCCTCAAATTCGGCCATCCTGTAAGAAGCCTCGACTAGCCTACGCTTCAGGTCAGCCAACACCCCCTCCAGTGCGACAACTTTCCCGCTTCACTCCGAGGTGACCGCCGCCACCCTGGGCAAGCATTGACGCTCGCTATCCAATGACGCCGTCCTCCCAGCCTCCAGCTCCTCACTTGCCTGACGCAGCCGCTCCTCCAGGGCCTCAACACGGCCAAGCGCCTGGCTCCTTTGCAGCTCCGACCGCGCTAACTCCCTAACCTACTCTTGGTTACGAAGATCATCCCTCAGGCGCTCATTAAGCTCCTTGCACTGGATCCGGTACCGGCGACACCTCTAGAGAACACGGAGAAGTACCCCGGATCGAACGTTGGTCCGACGCAGGCATTCCACCTGCAATAGAAACACCTACAAAACGAAGCAGAAAAATAGAGGAGTCAGGGACAGGGACCCCAAGAAACGAAAGGGTCAAGGAAAGATAACCAGTCCAGAGCGCATACCCTCACGCCCATCGACTCCATTTCATTCATTATGCCAATATCCGTCACCTCTCTCAGCGACTGATTCTCAAAGGAGGAACACAACTAGCCCAGCAGCGGCAATAGGGAGGACTCCCTGAGCAATAAATTCTCATCCACGAGAATCTCGATCACCAAAGGCCTCCCATCTGGATGAACAGTCGCGTTCGTGACCCCGTCACGAAACATACGAACATCCTCAGAGTCTAAGTCAGAACCAGACGGAGACACCTCCCCCGTCGCCGCCGCCCCCGTCGATGGGGTGCTGGAATCTCCAAGATCTACAACTACCCGAGAGGGCTCACCCGCCTCGAACCTGTAGGTAGAAGACTGAGCGGTAGGAGTGGCACTCCCTTCTCGCTCTTCCCGAGCTTGAAGATCTTCTGGCCCGCCCGATTTAATGTGTGCATAGTCGATGTTCTCCCTTGCCTCGTAAGAGGCAGAGGGTCCACGGTTATTACCTCATCAGCAGCTGGCCGTGCCGCTTAAGGGGCCAGAGGTGGAAGAATTCTCCGCCTAGTTAAAGGCCTCTCCTCTTCATCTCGAGAAAGCGATGCCTCCTGAGGCGGACAACTCCCCACACGCTCCCACCATCAAGCAAAGGGCGAACGGGGGAAGGCGCAGCTACAGAATCGATAGAAGTGGCCCTGGGCACCTGAGTGGCTGCCGCCGGAATAAAGAACCTGGCAATCGCCCCAGGGCGCCGGAATACTGATTGAGGAGCCTTGCCGCGATATACCCGCCATATAAATATAGAAAATGGGTCAGCATCAAGTCGTGGCGACAAACAAAAGTCGAACACGTCCCAATAAACACAAACAACTTACCTACGACCAAACCTTGGCTGTACCTCCTCGAGAAGGACGCACACGAGCAGATCCCCTCGGTGTGCGGGAGAATAACTTCCAACCACCCGCGCAGACCAGTGAATAAAGGCGGGGGCTACCTGTCAGCTGCAGAAACAACAACAAAATAGCAACCAGTCAAACAAGAAAATGAAAAAGAAAAGGGTATGTTCGACCCCTCCAAAAAAGACAAAGAAGGACTTACGGCCTTGATTCCAGGTCTCCGGAAACACTGGGGAAGGCACCACCAGATGACCGGTCCTGACGTAGAAAAACTGTTCGAATTGATGAGGCTCGACCTCGTCGTCCAAAGCAGTCACCAGTCCCTGCCACCCGCGCAGGACCATTCGGATCAAGCTCCCCCGGACCCGCTGAGGGGCAAAGAGAGCAAGGACATGTTGTAGTGTGACCATCCGGCCGGCCATCTCCAAGAACTTCAACAGCATGGCCAATAGCTTGTACACGGACGGGGTGAGCTACCCCGGGAAAACACTGTAGTACCAGCAGAAGTCAACTACCAGATTAGGAAGGGGCATTCTAAACCCCAGCCTGAGGGGGTAAGAGTAAAACACGCAATACCCGACACGGTCGGTGTGCACCCTATCCCCGGCAGAGCCAGCACAACATCGGCATGGGAGGGGATGAGCCCTTGCTCGCGCAGCTGAGCCATGCTTACATCCCCCATCAGTGGGGCCTCATCGACGAGATCAAACCCTCCATCTGCGGTGAAATCCACCGCCAAGCTTCCCGCCCCTGGGATTATATCATCTACTGAGGGTATTCTCTCAGTGTCATTCTAATCGCCGACCGGAAGCACCAGGGACAACCCCTAAATCACCGGAGAACCCGCTGGTAGCACCACCAGAAGACTGTCGCGAGAAGGAGGGCCATCCATTGATTTAGGTCACAAGAAAGGCTAGAGGAAAAACGGAAAAGATGACTAAGAACGGGCAATGATTATGCCGCAGGAAAAGACAGGATTCTTTGGGAATTTGCTAGAGAGAAAGACAATCAGTAAATCAAAGAGTGTATAATGTCTGACATGCCAGGCCTTCTTATAGGTAAATCGAATCAAATCTCGGGAAACCAATAGGCGCCATTTATTGCGAATCCCAACCGTCAGAAACGGTTCAATTTTCGTCAAAACTGTCGCCGCCACGATCGAAGTCAGAGAGTATACGCCGAAATTTAAGCCGCCGCTTTGAATACTCCGAATGTGACAACGTCTTATCGTCCGAAACAATCAGACCATGCGTCCTAAAACTCGTATGGACGAGAATGTATCGAGGTTCACGACTACGGCGTGCCATCAACCATCCGATGCCGCAAACGATCGGGGATCACTTTCCCTAAAGAAAGGACTGATGAGGAGACGCCCTAAGAGGCTATAGTCTCCTCGACCGGGAGGAGACGCCTTTCGAGCTATCATATCCGCTTATCCCGGCCCATCTCGACGTAACCACGATAAGTGGAGGGACTATCTGTATGAGCTACAATTCGACCTTATAATAATCAGAGTGGATTAGGAATCCCTCTCGACCCAAGTTCACGCAGCAAGCGTCGAGGCCTCCCTCGACCAGCGTGAACGCCACAAGTGGCGAGGCCACCCTCGACTGCAAGACATTATCCGTATCCGCCTAAAAGTTTTGGCCATCGTCGACGCCTTGCGGGTACGCCCGCAAGTGATCTCCTGACACGGACCCAATCTCCAAGAAAAGTCAACTGGTATGACTAAGGTCTATAAATACCGAGGCAATTATCAAAAAGGGGGTTCCACTCTCTCCCCATGGAGGCTCTAAAAAATACAGAGTACAACACAGAGTGAGAACCTAATATCAAAAATACAGAATATAAGTGGATCCATAATAACATGATTGTAAGGATCTGAACCTCTTCATAGAGAGGCAGATTAACCCATTATCATGAATAAAGATCACTGAATATTTCATATTACCTCTACTTTTATCCTCATTATCTTTTTCCCTTACTTAATTTCAGATATGTTACGACCTGCTATGATTGACCCTTTATTTTTAATAATTGTTTTGGGTTCATAAATTTTCATAAACATTCTAGTTCAAACAACCATCATAAACATCAAAATCACTACTTTCTCACGGATTCAAGCCTAATTTTCATAAAAACTTCCGAAACCAACATTTGATCTAAAAGCGGACCTAACCACCTCCGAATGACATGAAATTTTGCACGCATATCCAAACTCACCTAACGGAGCTACTGCAACTCTCGGAATTTCATTCCGAGCCCCGGATCTAAATCTCACCTAGCGTTTGGATTTCACCAAAATTCAACCTTAGCCAATTCAAGCCTAAAACTACACCGGACCTCCAAATTCAATTCCGATCACTCTCCTAAGCCACAAATGACCTTCCAAAGCTAACAGAATCATCAGAATTCGATTCTGACCTCTCTAACTCACGAGTCAACATTCGGTTGACTTTTCTCAACTATTCCTTCTTCAAAGAGACTATTTGTCTCATTTCCAACCAAACACGATCTGAATTGACTCAAACTCACCAAACACACATATTGAACTATGAACAAGCATACAATGGGGAAAACGGGGTGATAACTCACATGATGACGGGCCGGGTCATCACACCAATTCATTAATCTCTCTCAATCAATATATAATTTCTTTTCTATAAATACTTATTTTATTATTGCAATTTCGTGAAAAATTGTGAAGTTAGTCAATTGAAGTATTCAAGTCTTCAACGATTTTGAATTTCAAAAAGTTGTTCAGCAATTCGGTAAACTCGTTCCAACTCATAAGTTTTAAGAATATATTTTTTGTGTGTTTTAGTTTGCATAATTGTAACTAATATGACATTTTCTTTTAAAAAATGTTTGGAGGTATGGGAAAATTTAAAATTGGTGAAAGTAGTCGCCAACCTACTACCCTTCCCCCGATTTCCCGATCCAGACATGTTACCCGTGCTGCTGCTCCTATTATTCTTGATAGTGATAATCCTTATTTTCAATTTGTCGATAGTGAATTTTGCCATAATGTTGCACGAGGTGAACAATTAAATGATTAAGTTATGAATGATATTTATCCCAATGAAACTATTTTTGAAGATGATGATGTAGATGAAACCCAACCGAATTTAGATAATACACGTACTAGTCCTGTTAATAACCCAATTGATGCCCTGCCTGACCCACCTGTAGAAACCCCTACTTTTAATAGACAACCTTCTAAACGCCTCGAAACATTAATTGTTTGGAATTTTTTTATTCAAGTAAGAGAACAAAATAAGGCTAAGTGTAAAACTTGTGGGAAATTGCCGGCGTATAAATATACTGGAGATCGTAGCGGTACAGGTAGTTTGGAAAACACCTTAGAGAAAAAGTTAATTTTTTTTTCAAATGAAAGCGCAGCTAGAGGGGACAAGTGTAGATACTGCGATTAACCCTAGTACAGGTTCTAATCAAGTTCAACCAGGAATTAACATTGTGACCGGTGGTATTTTATATTACGACCTTAATCAAGATCGTGAAGAATTAGAAAAGAAGATTACCATTATGTGCTTACTCTATAGTTTTCCTTCTAACCCTAACTTTGTGTATTATATTAGAAAAGTTTTTAATCCTGCTTATATAGGTAGGCCTCGCACAACCGTAAAGAGCGATATTTATAAATATAAACATGAATATGAATAATATTTGCGAAATTTATTTACTAATATAACTAATCGGATTGCTATTACTACAGATATTGGTAGAAGTAATAATGACTGTGATTAACTAACTGTTACATGTCACTGTTGCATATATTTGTAGATACTTTTGCATTAGAGGTAAAATAATGGCAATTTCTATGGATAATGTTTCTAGTAACACTAGTGTTATAGGCATATTTGCAACAATACTAAATCCTTCATTTAGTAATTATTTTCATGTGAAATGTGTTTTGTCATATTTACCATTTAATCGTAGGTGATGGTATGAGAATTTTAAATTTAGAAATTGAAAATGTTAGAATGACTCTTAAGTAGCTTTTTTATTCAAATCGTAGAAGTAGACTTAGAGAGTATTTTAAAAACTGTGATGAATTTGGCCTTAGAGAAAAAAAGGTTCCTAAACCTTGCCCGACTAGATGGAATTATATGTACGAAAGTTTTGTAGTTGCATATGAATATAGAAACCAAATTAATGCAACGTTTAATGCTCGTGTTGGTGGTGAGGGTGATGATGAAATACTTACAAATCAAGATTGGGCGAATGTTACAATTCTTATAGATCTTTTAGAACATTTTTAATTTCTACAAATGCATTTTCTGGGCAATATTAACCTACTATTTCAAACATTTTAGTTTATATTGCAGCACTATGTGATTTATTTGTTGAATTTTCGGAGGGTGAGGAAATTTATAAACTTGTTATAAATTCAACGAAAGAAAAGTTTAAAAAATATTTTTTCTCTATCCCCCTATTTATGGTGTTGCTGCAATGTTAAATCCAACAATGAAATTAGGAGGTCCTCACTTTTGGTACTCAAATATTTATAAGGGTTTAAATCTTTCAAATGAGGAATTTGATACACTTGCAGAGGCAAAAGCCTCAATTAAAATAAATTGTTAAATAATTTATAATGCTTATCAACTAGCCTTAGATCATGCTAGGCCAAATGTTCCAACCCCTACTTTCTCTAGTTCACAATCGTCTAAAAGAACTGCGGGCCTAAAAAAACTTAAATCTTTGACGGAGCTCAAGGGTTCTCAAGGTGATAATTTTGATAAGACTTCACATCTAAATGAGCTTCAAGTTTATTTGTCGCAGAGACCTGAAAAGGAGAATCCAAACGGCACCTTTGATCTTTTGGAATGATGGAAGGCAAGAGAAAAATATACCGGTTCTTGCAAAGATGGCTCGGGATATTTTATCTTTTCAAGCTTCAACAGTTGCATCAGAGAGCGCTTTCAATCAAGCAATACTTCAAATAGGTGATCATAGAGCGTCTATAAGGGAGAGCTTGGTAAACTCAATATTATTCAGAGATTGAATCCGCTCGGAAAGAAGAAACTTTGGACTTGCAGAATCACAACTGGAGATAGATGAAGTTTATGAATAAATGATAGCGGAACTTGCTGAGGATGTTACTTCGCCCGTAAGCGGGGATGAACAAGCTTCTTTTCCGCCACCATCAAGATCCTCCTCCGAACCTTGAAGGATTTTATGAGATTTGTTAGAGATACAATGTATATTATGGTGTAACTTGTACTTTGGCACACCTTCTTTAGTTTTTTTCCTATTAATGATGGTATTAGCACCTTATTGTGCTCATTCCACTGGAGGGAGGAAGACGAAGTCCGAAACTTTTTTGATAATTTTTTGGACAAAAAGTACAGTTTTAATGCTAAAAAAAGTTACATAAATAGGTATTTCGCAGTATAATACTGTGAATTACCTAAACGAAAATTTAGCTGTTAAAGTAATTCGCAGTATAATACTGTAAATTATAAAAAAAAATTAATGATTCGCAGTATAATACTGCCAATTACAAAAAAATAAAATATAATTCACAGTATTATACTGTGAATTACACAATTCTTTTTATATAATTCACAGTACCTTTATTGCGAATTATTAAAAAAAATTATAATTCGTAGTACCTTTAATAATTTGGCCGTACCAATTAACTAACAGAACAATAATTCAAACACATAAAATGTAGTACTATATTGCGAATTAATTATTAAATTTTTTTACAAGAAAGCAACTTTTTTCACATGGGTTTCATCTTTTTCACAATTAACAAATTTTATTTTGGTTGTGTTATTGATTGCTAAAGTGTGAGTTTATTTTTCTTTGTAAAATCTTGTACTTTTATGATAATTAAAATATGTCGAAATCTGAGTTATTGTTTAGAATTTTTTTATCTTGTAAATTGTTGCTAGGAAGATTGTTTATCTTCTCAAGTATTTTGATGCAAAACTACTTGTAGAATTAACTTTTACATAGTTGTTAAGAAAAAATCTCTATTACACAGAATAACTTGTTATTGAAATTTTTTATGGTCCACTATTTTTGGTTGCTTTTAGACTACTTTCTAACTGAGTAGTTTTAGTTTAAAGCAACATAAGCGACCTGCATAGGATTATGAGTCACAAGAAAAAATTTCTATGTGGTTTTGCTAAAATATCTTGTGACGACCCAAAGGGTCATCACTTATTTTATTAATAATTTCGAGCTTCCGAGGCCTTGAAAACCTCATTCTATGTTGCCTCGATTTACGTGCACGATCCGAGCATGTAGCCGGAAAGATTTTGTGATAGAAAATATGAATTCTATGAGAAATTTGGATAAAAAATGATATTAATATTGATATGGTTGACTTCGGTCAACATTTTTGGTAAACGGATCCGGACCCGAGATTGGATGGTCCCGAGAGGTCCGTAGGAAAATATGGGACTTGGACATGTGTCCGGAGTCGAATTCTGAGGCCTAGAGCCCAAGTTATGAATTTTTATGTGAAATTGTTTTTGATGCAATTATTAAAGGAAATAAATTAATAGACCTTGGTATCGGGCTCGTATTTTGGTTCCGACGCCCGGTACAAGTCTTAAATATTATATATGTGATTTCTGTAAAGTTTGGTGACATTTGGATGTCGTTTGAGATGTTTTGGACCTTGAGTTCCAAGTTAAGAAGTTTTGAAAAGCAAAAGTATGAAAATCATGAGTTTGAGGCTCGATTTGATTAAAACGAAGTGATATTGGCGATATGATCGCACGAACAAGTCCATAATGTGTTTTTGAGGTTGTGTACATGTTTAGTTTGGAGGCCGGGGGGCTCGGGTAAAGATTTGATAGGCCGTTGAATGAAAATCTGAATTTTGAACTGCTGGTTTTTTTCACCCAGCTGTTGGCTTCGCAATTGCGAAGAATTTCTCGCAATTGCGAAGGTGACAGACCAAGGCAGGGTTCGCAAATGCGAACCCTCGATCGCAAATGCGAAGGGCGTCCAGGAAGCTTGGGTTCGCAATTGCGAACATAACCTCGCAAATGCGAGGCCTTCACTGCCAAGCCATGCTTCGCAAATGCGAAGCATTATTCGCAAATGCGATGCCTTCACTGCTAAGCCATGCTTCGCAAATGCGAAGCCTTCTTCGCAAATGCGAAGGAGCCTTGTTCGCAAATGCGAACATTATGTCGCAAATGCGAACTTTCCACCCTTAGCTTATTTTTCAAATTTCAGAAATTGGTCGGGGTTCGCAATTGCGAACCCATGTTCGCAAATGCGAACACAGAGACCTGAAAAACACGAATTTCACTCATTTCTTCATTTTTCACAAAACCAAAACACCCATTTGCGACTCTTCAAGGATTTCTTCTTCATCAAAACGATTGTAAGTCACTTTTTACTTAATTCTTTCAATTCCTAACATCATTACACATGTTTTTCATTAGAAATCAAATGTTTTCATGGTAAAATTCTTGTTTTTGGTTAGAAAATAGGTTTTTCATAAATTGGGAATTGGACCTCGAATTGAGGTCCGATTTTGAAACAAATTATATACATGAACTCGTGGGGGGATGGGTAACCGGATTTTGGTCCTAACCCCGAATTCCGACCATGTGGGCCCGGGGTTGAAATTTACTATTCATGGCAGGAATGTTGTAAAAGTGTTATTTGGTATTAAGAATTAGTTTGTGGAGTAGAATTGATGATATTAAATCAATTGTGTATAGATACGGTTGGATTGGAGCCAAATTGAAAGAAAAGACATTTCCACGGATTGGATTGTTCATAAGCATTCGAGGTAAGTGTTTGTTCTATCCTAGCTTGAGGGAATAGGATTATGTGCTATGTGTTATGTGATCGAGTGCGGTGTATGGGCTGTGGTGACGAACATCCATACACTTGGCGTCTAGTATGACCGTGAGTCGTTGGAAAATGATTATTTTGAGATATATTACAGATGAATTGTTATTGTTCTCCCTGGTTGGGATTTGTTGTGAAGATTATTATTGATTGCCCTTGATGGGACGATTTATGAATTGCTGTTTCTTTCTCTGCCCTTAACTGTGATTGTTATTTGGGTGAGGAAGAGTGATAATGCACGAAGGGTGATGCCGTGCCATGTTTTATTTATTTATGCACGAAGGTTAATGCCGTGCCATGTTTATTTATTGATTATGCACGAAGGATCATGCCGTGCCTTGTTATTGAACCATGTACGAAGGATCATGCCGTACTATGGATGTGAGGATGAGAGTAAAAGCACGAAGGGTGATGCCGTGTACTTTATTTGTCTATCTGGTGAGGATGAGAGTAAAAGCACGAAGGGTGATGCTGTGCAATTGCTTGCTATTTCTTGACTTGATATTACTTGTGTTTCCATTACACCTTGTTTTTCCTTGTGAACTTATTTGATTGTTATTTGGGTGAGAAAGAGTGATAAAGCACGAAGGGTGATGCCGTGTACTCTATTTGTTTACTTGGTGAGGACGAGAGTAAAAGCACGAAGGGTGATGCCGTGCAACTGTTTGCTATTTCTTGAATTGATATTACTTGTGTTTACATTACACTTTGATTTTCCTTGCGAAATTATTAACTGTGGTTACTTGTTGAATTCTTCAAGATATTGCTTATTGTGTTATTACTTGATTATTTCTTGTTATTTTGTGGTACACATATATGTATTGAATTGCACAGGTTTATGTGAGTGTCTGGTCCTAGGCTTGTCACTACTTCGCCGGGATAGGCCAGGCACTTACCAGACATGGGGTCGGTTGTGCTGATGCTACACTTCTGTGCGTTTTTGCACAGGTCCAGGTTACGATCAGGAGCAGCAGGAGCAGTAAATAGATTGCGTGGGAGTTGATCACATTTGAGACCGAGGTAGCTTGCAGACGTCCGCAGGCCCGGCGTCTCTTTCTCTATTTATGTTAATAGTTGTAGTCTCGTTGTTCCGAGACAAACAGTATTATGTTATATTTCCTTCAGACTTTTATGTGTAGTATTCCATAGTAGTTTGTGAGTTGGTGACTCCACGTCTTGGGTAGAGGATTTCAGTATAATTTTCACTTTGTGATTTGTTATATCCATTTCGATAAAGTATTCCGCATTTATTTAATTAAAATTGTGTTAAAAACAGGATGGTATGAATACGGTGGCTTGCCTAGCTACCACGAGTAGGCGCCATCACGATCCCGATGTTGGGGGAAAATCCGGGTCGTGACAAGTTGGTATCAGAGCTCTAGGTTACATAGGTCTCACCACTCACGAACAAGCTTAGTAGAGTTTGAGAGGTAGGTACGGAGACGTCCGTACTTGTCCTCCAGAGTCTATTGAGTTAGGAAAAAGTCTCTCATTTGTTCTTTCTTGTCGTGCGACTTGTTCCTCAATTATTGATTGAATTTCTATTCTGTCCTTTCGCAGATGGTAAGGACACGCACTTCTTCGTCCGCCGACCAGCAGCCTGAGCCCCAGACAGCTCCTGTGAGGGGCAGGGGCCGAGGCCGTACTAGAGGCCGTGGTAGGGCTAGAGCTCAGCCCCAGGCAGCTACCCCAGAGGTGGAGCCTCATATTGAGATCGATGAGGAGGTTCCGGTTCCAGCAGCTCCGGCGGGCCCAGCTCGGGTCCCAGGAGAGGCTTTGATTACCCGGATCTCCGGGATGCTTTGGTCGAATAGCGGGATTTATGGATAGCATTGCCGGAGCGGGTCTATTATCGGTTGCCCCAGCTACTTCTCGGTTGGAGGAGGGGCCCGGACTCCTATCGCTCATACTCCGAGCCGGTGGCTCCTCGGCCTCGAGCACCGGTAATCCGACCCACCGTGGCCACTCGATGCGGGTACCACGGCTCACGCGGCGATGGAGCGGCCATGACTTCGATTCGTTATGGAGGCTTGATCGGTTCTCCAAGCTATTTACCACTACATTCGGTGGAGCCGCATCAGGAGGATCCTCAAGACTTTTTATTCAATTGCCATGAGATTCTCAAGACTATGGGGATCGTGGAGACAAACGGAGTTGATTTCGGTACCTTCAGACTTGCAGGATCCGCCAAGACTTGGTGGAGAGATTATTGCCTCACTCGACCAGCAGGGTCCCCATCTTTATCATGGGACCAGTTTGCGGAACTATTTATGGAGAAGTTTCTCCCTGCTACTCAGCGGGATTTACTTCGGAGGCAGTTTGAGCGCCTCCATCAGGGCACTATGACAGTTACACGGTATGAGACGAGATTTATTGACTTGGCTCGTCATGCAGTCGGTGATACTTCCCACCGAGCGGGAGAGGGTCCGCAGATTATAGATGGGCTTAATCAGAGCCGATTAGACTCCATATGGCTATGGGCGTGGGGAGTGACATATCATTTCGGGAGGCGGCCAATGCAGCACGCGAGTTGAGATGGCTCTTGCTAGGGGAGGCGGTTATTCTTCGGATAAGAGGCCTCGTCATACGGGTAGATTTGGTGGTTCTTCCTCCGGTAGCAGAGAATCCTTTGACAGAGGCCGGTCTTCCGGTGCCTTTTCATTCCGCCCTTCGGTCTTCGCGGTGGATCGGTGATCGTGGTTCTCGGGGGTATTATTCGGACCAGCCTCCTATTAGTGCTCGGCCTCTTCGCAGCTGTTCATGGAGGCCATTCGAGTCGTCGAGGCCGCAGCCCCTATCGCCCAAGAGTTGCTACGGTTGTGGCGACCCGAGTCATTTTATCAGGAATTGCCCTATAGCGGCGGGCAACTCTCAGCACCGAGGTCCTCGTCCTATGATTCAGACCCCAGCTGACCCTCAGCCCTGCCCAGCCAGCCCGAGGCGGGGGTAGGGATTATAGAGGCGGAGGTCGAGACCGCAGAGGTGGAGACCGTCCAGCCAGAGGTAGAGGTCAGCCAGTTGATGGTCGTCCTAGAGACGCAGCTCACAGGGGAGGTGCAGATCCCCGATTCTATGCTTTACCAGCCAGGCCAGAGGCAGAGGCATCAGATGCTGTGATTACAGGTACTATTCTTGTGTGTGGCAGAGGTGCTTCAGTATTATTTGACCCTGGATCTACATATTCCTATGTGTCTTCCTACTTCGCACCGTATTTGGCTGTGCCCAGCTATGCTCTGGATATTCCAGTTTATGTGGCTACGCCAATGGGTGACTCTATTGTAGTCGATCGGGTGCATCGTTCGTGCGTAGTTATATTTGGGGGTCTTGAGACCCGTGTTGATCCGTTGCTCTTGGATATGGTAGATTTTGATGTCATATTGGGGATGGACCGGTTGTCCCCATACCATGCTATTCTTGATTGTCATGCTAAGACTGTCACCTTAGCCTTGCCAGAATCACCCCGATTAGAGTGGAAGGGTACCTCAAGCCACTCCGTTCGCACCGTTATTTCTTATGTTAAGGCTCGACGTATGGTCGAGAAGGGGTGTCTAGCTTATTTGACTTATGTTCGCGATTCCAGCGCAGAAGTTCCTTCCATTGATTCAGTCCCTATTGCACGGGAGTTTCCCGAGGTTTTTCTTTCAGACCTGCCGGGCATGCCACCCGACAGGGATATTGACTTCCGTATTGATTTGGCACCGGGCACTCACCCCATCTCTATTCCACCCTATCGTATGGCCCCGCCGAACTAAAAGAGTTGAAAGATCAGTTGCAGGACCTTCTTGAGAAGGGTTTTATCGGGCCCAGTGT
This sequence comes from Nicotiana noctiflora, assembly GCA_032618575.1. Lineage (NCBI taxonomy): Eukaryota > Viridiplantae > Streptophyta > Magnoliopsida > Solanales > Solanaceae > Nicotiana > Nicotiana noctiflora. Next base: position 4,912 of record JASVEL010003803.1, on the reverse strand, counting down.
TTCCCCCCGGGGAGCACCCGTATTATTTGTAAAGAAGAAGGATGGCTCGACGCGGATGTGTATTGATTACCGGCAGCTAAACAAGGTGACTATCAAAAATAAATATCCACCGCCGAGGATTGATGATTTGTTTGACCAACTCCAGGGAGCGAGGGTGTTCTCTAAGATAGACTTGAGGTCAGGCTACCATCAACTGAAGATCAGGGCGGCCGACATTCCCAAGACAGCCTTTCGCTCTAGATATGGGCATTATGAGTTCTTGGTCATGTCCTTCGGGTCGACCAATGCCCCAGCAGCATTCATGGAGTTGATGAATCGGGTATTCGGGCCTTACTTAGATCTGTTCGTGATAGTCTTCATAGATGACATCCTGGTGTACTCCCGCAACCAGGAAGAACACGAGCAGCACCTCAGAGTGGTTCTTCAGACTCTGAAGGATAATCACCTATATGCCAAATTTTCAAAATGTGAGTTCTGGCTGAGTTCGGTAGCATTTCTGGGTCACATTGTATCTGTGGAGGGTATTCAGGTAGACCCAAAGAAGATTGAGGCAGTCCAGAATTGGCCTCGACCAGCTTCAGTGACTGAGATCCGGAGTTTCTTGGGATTAGCAGGTTACTACCGTCGATTTGTAGAGGGGTTCTCTTCTATTGCAGCCCCGATGACCAGGTTGACCCAGAAGGGTATCCAGTTCCAGTGGTCAGAGGAGTGTGAGGCGAGCTTTCAGAAGCTCAAGACAGCCTTGACCACCGCACCGGTGTTGGTACTACCTACGGGTGCAGGGCCTTATACAGTTTATTGTGACGCATCTCGTACAGGGCTTGGAGCGGTATTGATGCAGGATGGTAAGGTTATCGCTTATGCTTCGAGGCAGTTAAAGATACATGAGAAGAATTATCCAGCTCATGATCTTGAGTTAGCAGCAGTGGTTCATGCCTTAAAGATCTGGAGGCATTATCTATATGGTGTGACATGTGAGGTGTACACTGATCACAAAAGCCTACCGTACTTGTTCAAACAGAAGGAGTTGAATCTACGACAGCGGAGATGGTTAGAGTTGCTAAAAGACTATGATGTTACTATATTATATCACCCGGGTAAGGCCAATGTGGTGGCCGATGCATTGAGTAGAAAGTATGCCAGCATGGGTAGTCTTGCATATATTCCGGTCAATCAGAGACCATTAGCTCTAGATGTCCAGGCCTTAGCCAACCGGTTCGTGAGATTAGACATTTCTGAGCCTAGCAGAGTGTTAGCCTGCACGGTCGCTCGTTCTTCCTTATTAGAGCGTATCCGTGAGAGGCAATTTGATGATCCTCATTTGCGTGAGTCGAGAGATACAATACAGCGGGGAGGTGCCACACAGGTAAACCTAGATGATGATGGGGTATTGAAATTGCAGGGTCGAGTTTGTGTACCCAATGTCGAAGGGATCCGAGAGTTGATCTTAGCAGAGGCCCACACTTCGCGGTATTCTATTCACCCAGGCGCCGCGAAGATGTACCAGGACTTACGGCAACACTATTGGTGGCGCAGGAATGAAGAAAGATATCGTTGCGTATGTCGCTCGGTGTCTAAATTGTCAGCAGGTGAAATATGAGCACCAGAGACCTGGTGGTGTATTCCAGAGGATTGAAATTCCCGAGTGGAAATGGGAGCGAATCACTATGGACTTCGTTACTGGACTTCCTTTGACTCGGAGGAAATTTGATGCTATTTGGGTCATTGTTGATAGGCTGACCAAATCAGCACACTTTATTCCAGTATCCGTCTCCTACTCGTCGGAGAGGTTAGCGGAGGTTTACATTAGGGAGATTGTTCGTCTCCACGGGGTGCCAGGTCTATTATCTCAGATCGGGTACGCAGCTTACCTCGCGGTTCCGGAGAGCGGTTCAGCAGGAGTTAGGCACCCGATGTTCAGCTGAGTACAGCATTTCATCCTCGGACGGATGGCCAGCCGCGAGAGGACTATTCGGATTCTCGAGGACATGCTTCGAGCCCGTGTTATTGATTTCGGAGGCTCGTGGGACCGGCTTCGCCATTAGCGCAGTTCGCCTACAATAACAGCTTACCAATCTAGCATCCGGATGGCCCCGTACGAGGCGTTGTACGGTAGGCGATGTCGATCACCAGTCTGGATGGTTTGAACCGGGAGAGGCTCGCTTGTTGGGTACAGACTTAGTTCAGGAGGCCTTGGATAAGGTCAAGACTATTCAGGAGAGATTGCGTTCAGCTCAGTCTAGGCAAAAGACTTACGCGGATCGTAAGGTTCGAGATGTAGATTTCATGGTCGGTGAACGAGTATTGCTCCGAGTGTCGCCTATGAAGGGCGTGATGAGGTTTGGGAAGAAGGGCAAGCTCAGCCCTAGGTATATCGGCCCATTTGAGATTCTAGACAGAGTGGGAGGGGTGGCTTACAGATTAGCTTTGCCGCCTAGCTTATCAGCCGTACATCCAGCTTTTCACGTATCTATGCTTCGGAGATACCACGGCGATCCCACACATGTGTTAGACTTCAGTACCGTCCAATTGGACAATGATCTATCCTACGAGGAGGAGCCGGTGGCTATTCTAGACCGGCAGGTTCGACAGCTGAGGTCGAAGAGTTATCCTTCTGTGCGTGTTCAGTGGAGAGGTCAGCCTCCTGAGGCATCGACCTGGGAGTCCGAGTCTGATATGCGGAGCCGCTACCCACATTTGTTTCCTGACTCAGGTACTTCTTTCTTTTTGTCCGTTCGAGGACGAACGGTTGTTTTAGAGGTGGAGATTGTGACGACCCAAAGGGTCATCACTTATTTTATTAATCATTCCGAGCTTCTGAGGCCTTGAAAACCTCATTCTATGTTGCCTCGATTTACGTGCACGATCCGAGCATGTAGCCGGAAAGATTTTGTGATAGAAAATATGAATTCTATGAGAAATTTGGATAAAAAATGATATTAATATTGATATGGTTGACTTCGGTCAACATTTTTGGTAAACGGATCCGGACCCGAGATTGGATGGTCCCGAAAGGTCCGTAGGAAAATATGGGACTTGGACATGCGTCCGGAGTCGAATTCTGAGGCCTAGAGCCCAAGTTATGAATTTTTCTGTGAAATTGTTTTTGATGTAATTATTAAAGGAAATAAATTAATAGACCTTGGTATCGGGCTCGTATTTTGGTTCCGACGCCCGGTACAAGTCTTAAATATTATATATGTGATTTCTGTAAAGTTTGGTGACATTTGGATGTCGTTTGAGATGTTTTGGACCTTGAGTTCCAAGTTAAGAAGTTTTGAAAAGCAAAAGTATGAAAATCATGAGTTTGAGGCTCGATTTGATTAAAACGAAGTGATATTGGCGATATGATCGCACGAACAAGTCCATAATGTGTTTTTGAGGTTGTGTACATGTTTAGTTTGGAGCCCGGGGGGCTCGGGTAAAGATTTGATAGGCCGTTGGATGAAACTCTGAATTTTTGAACTGCTGGTTTTTCACCCAGCTGTTGGCTTCGCAATTGCGAAGAATTTCTCGCAATTGCGAAGGTGACAGACTAAGGCAGGGTTCGCAAATGCGAACCCTTGATCGCAAATGCGAAGGGCGTCCAGGAAGGCTTGGGTTCGCAATTGCGAACATAACCTCGCAAATGCGAGGCCTTCACTGCCAAGCCATGCTTCGCAAATGCGAAGCATTATTCGCAAATGTGATGCCTTCACTGCTAAGCCATGCTTCGCAAATGCGAAGCCTTCTTCGCAAATGCGAAGGAGCCTTGTTCGCAAATGCGAACAAATGTTCGCAAATGCGAACTTTCCACCCTTAGCTTATTTTTCAAATTTCAGAAATTGGTCGGGGTTCGCAATTGCGAACCCATGTTCGCAAATGCGAACACAGAGACCTTAAAAACACGAATTTCAGTCATTTCTTCATTTTTCACAAAACCAAAACACCCATTTGCGACTCTTCAAGGATTTCTTCTTCATCAAAACGATTGTAAGTCACTTTTTACTTAATTCTTTCAATTCCTAACATCATTAAACATGTTTTTCATTAGAAATCAAATGTTTTCATGGTAAAATTCTTGTTTTTGGTTAGAAAATAGGTTTTTCATAAATTGGGAAATTGGACCTCGAATTGAGGTCCGATTTTGAAACAAATTATATACATGAACTCGTGGGGGATGGGTAACCGGATTTTGGTCCTAACCCCGAATTCCGACCATGTGGGCCCGGGGTTGAAATTTACTATTCATGGCAGAATGTTGTAAAAGTGTTATTTGGTATTAAGAATTAGTTTGTGGAGTAGAATTGATGATATTAAATCAATTGTGTATAGATACGGTTGGATTGGAGCCAAATTGAAAGAAAAGACATTTCCACGGATTGAATTGTTCATAAACATTCGAGGTAAGTGTTTGTTCTATCCTAGCTTGAGGGAATAGGATTATGTGCTATGTGTTATGTGATCGAGTGCGTGTATGGGCTGTGGTGACGAGCATCTATACACTGGCGTCTAGTATGACCGTGAGTCGTTGTTAATGCTTATTGTGAGACATATTTGCAGATAAATTGTTGAACCTTTGCCATGTTGTAGAATTATTATTGTTCTCCCTTGTCGGGACTTGTTGTGAAGATGATTATTGATTGCCCTTGTTGGGACAGTTTATGAGTGAGGAAGAGTGATAATGCACGAAGGGTGATGCCGTGCCATGTTTTATTTATTTATGCACGAAGGTTAATGCCGTGCCATGTTTATTTATTGATTATGCACGAAGGATCATGCCGTGCTCTGTTATTGAACCATGTACGAAGGATCATGCCGTACTATGGATGTGAGGATGAGAGTAAAAGCACGAAGGGTGATGCCGTGTACTTTATTTGTCTATCTGGTGAGGATGAGAGTAAAAGCACGAAGGGTGATGCCGTGCAATTGC